>SRMA01015356.1:181992-358998 GCA_007224835.1 Danionella cerebrum | reverse complement strand
AATAATGTAGAAATAAAACAAGACCTCAAGATTTTCTCTAGAGCAGTGATGTATGGGTGTTTTCAACTCCCTCCAAAGATTTTCTAAGGAGTTGAGATCTGTAGACTGGGAAAGCCACTCCTGGACCTTGACATGCTTCTTATGAAGCCACTCCTTTAATGTCTGGGGCTGTGTTTGGGATCATTGTGATGCTGAAAGACCCAGCTGCACAGAGCTTAAATAGCCCATCTTGAAACCCTACTTTGAAATCTTTGTCTGGAAGAGACCTTGTTGATAAAGTATAGTCTTTCACAAGAGGAATTGACGCCAAATATTGATTTGATTTACCGGTAGATTTCTTTAGTTCACTCACTTTGCATTTAGCAATTTCACAAAAAGCCATAGTTTATATTTCTGAAAGTGTTCTTTGTTACCAGCATCGACATCAGCAAATTTTGCCCAGTGATGTATAAACCGCCGAACCCTCAGTCACACCAGAGAAGCAAAATAAAGCCCCTTTTCAAAGAGATATTTAACCTCATTTTAAAGCATAGGTGTATAGATGGATCTTTGCCAGTGAGCAATTGTTGGCTCCAGATGCAATATGTCAAGATAATCAATTATTTAAAAAAAAAATGTCAACACTTGAGCTAAAACAATCACTAAAAACACTCTGAAATGCTTCCCCTTCGCAGGAAAGCTGCACAACCTGAGGGAACTGAATGTGAATTACAACAAACTCCGTTCCATTCCGCCTGAACTTGGGGACTGTGAGAATCTGGAGCGGCTGGAGATGACCGCCAACTCAAACCTGACAGAACTCCCCTTTGAGGTAACGTTATTCAATCTAGAGCTTCGTAAATAAAAGGCACCGGAAGATGCTTTGCCAGAAGGAGCAGGAACAGATCACTAATAAATGAACCCACAAAATTTAATATGAAAACACCTTTATTAAAACACCTTTAATCCTGATTTTTAATGAGGTTTGTTGGAATGGAATCCAGACGTGGGAATGGGGCTCATAACAAATGAATCCTTGGTTTTGCTCTTGTCCCATCCAGCTCAGTAACCTAAAGAAGCTGAAGTACCTGGATCTGGCAGAGAACAAATTTGGGAGCATTCCGATCTGTGTCCTGCGCATGGAGAAGCTGACATGTCTGGACATCAGCAAAAACAGCCTTCGAGACCTGCCTGAAGACATAGACCGGTGAGATGGGCATAAAACTCAAAATTTCACTAGTGCAGACACAAAAAGGGGGTTTAATATGCACCAGAAGCTGCCTACCGGAACACCTGGGAAATAGTCCATGAGCAAAATGCACGTTTGCACAGGGGATCCTTCCCATTCCTCCCTAGATAATGGTCTGGATTGGTTTTCAAACTCTGCATTTAAAAATGCAGTAAAATGGATTCAGTTTTTGCGAACGGGAATAACAATTACAAAGCAGATACTGGCCGCATTCGCATCTAGATCAGTCAGGAATCTGGCCCAAAAAGTGATCTGTTCCAGTATTGGTCTGGATTACCAAGAGACACCAGCCCAGGTCCGTTGTGTGGAGCTCTAACACACAAGGCATCAGGTCCAGATGAGGGTCCACTCCCTCCCTCATGAGTAAACTGAGTTTATTTAAGAGATTTACTCACAAAATTTATGTAAAATCTACAAATTATTTTTTATAGTGTAGATACCAGAATCAGAGGCATTTTGCCGGACTTTGTGAATTCGGTAGGGTGCCATTAGGACTTTGCAATGCCTCTAGCATGTTTCACAGAATAATGGAACAAATATTTGGGACATTTTGCACTTCCTGCTCTATTTGAATAATGTGATTATTGTTATTGAGACTTTCCAGCTAATTGGGACTTAATTCTAACTCTTAAGCAACATATTCAAAGATTGAAGCTAGTTCTGTATGTAAACTACAGAATCATAAGATAAAACTCAATACGTTCTGCACTAAAGTAAAACAAATGCCCACAAAAGCCCATTTTTACAGTTCAAACCCTAAAATGCCCCCCAAACAC
Organism: Danionella cerebrum; assembly: GCA_007224835.1. Taxonomy (NCBI): domain Eukaryota; kingdom Metazoa; phylum Chordata; class Actinopteri; order Cypriniformes; family Danionidae; genus Danionella; species Danionella cerebrum. The sequence continues at coordinate 356,994 of SRMA01015356.1, read as the reverse complement.
TTTAGCTTAACTTTGATAAAATGATAAGAAATGTGAAACTTTGCTTGGCTATGAAGACGATGAGTTTAGATTATGAACTTGATGAACATAATCATGCCTTTGCAACACAAATAGAATCTAATGTTAAATTCAAGAGGCAGCACAGAAAAAAACAGCACATAAGAGAATTTATGTTTACACAAACCATTGAAAACCATTCAAATCAGGTATAAAAAATCATTAAGGAATGTACTTTTCAATTGACTGTTTTCTGTTTTTTTTTTGTTTTTTTTAATTAAGTCAGTCTTTTTTGCTGCTTTGTGCTGTTTTTATAATCACTGACCTCGGGTATTCGATGCATCTCCTTTTGTTTTTAGGTTAGAAGCTTTAGAGACACTCTTCCTTCACAAAAACGCTGTGCAGTATGTTCCCATGAGTATGAAGAACCTGATCCACCTGAAGATGATGGTAATCAGTGCAGACGACCTCAAAAGCATCCCCTCACAGCTCGTCGACAACCCCAGGATAAAGTGAGTCTCACAGAGCTGCAAAAGCAAACTTATTGCTGCAAAGACACAAAGAATCCAGAAGACATTTCTTAAGCCAAGCTCATCGACTTCAATGAATTAAAACAGATATTCCAAGATTGTAAAGATCTTAAATGTGCCGAAGCAGAAAGACTCATCAAAGACTCACAGAAGGGGGTGGGAGGGTGTCATCGTTTAAAGCGGTGATCATCTCTCTATTAAAATCCCAAATACAAATGTATAAACTTTACAATACTAAAAATCCAAAAGGTTTAGGCCTGTGGTGTCTGATAAGAGGCTGGATAGCTGTACTCGGCACAAAAATATTGTGTGTTTGTGTTCCAGACTGATTCGCTTGTATGACAATCCCCTCAAGGAGTTTAAGGACGTGTCGAGTGAGAGAAGCGTGGACGCAGAAGCTCAGGACACAGAGGAGAAAGAGTTCATGAAAACGTATATCGAGACTCTCCAGGACAGAGGTGAGAGAACAGTTTATTTATTGTTATAACAAGAGGAGACAGCAGCCAATTTTTGCAGAGCACCTCATTAAGCATTTATTGATCCAGTCAGCATTTGATGGGAAAATGCCAAGACATCAGATTTCCAAGCACTGAGTGAAAGACACTGGTCACCGCGGAATGTTTAACAGTCAATGATAATATTAATCTACAGCATCATTTCTTATCTGCAGCGAACATGAATTTGTGCTCTACAACACAGTTCATTTGTTAAACCGTTAAAGAAATAAATATATTCTTATGTCAGGTTGCACAAAAGTGTTGATCCTGCGATCTGGACGCGTGCATCATAATTCATTCTGTGGTTTATACTTTTACCTTTTGAACATATACCGGTACATGTTTGTCCAATGCATCTAGAGAGCAGTCTTCTGCTTTTCACAGCCTGCAATAGTAGAAACAAGACCTTAAAAACAACGCGTTTGAGTTTGGAAATGACCTTGTCAGACTCTAAAGACTTGTCTAATGCATGTGTTTCAGAAATGCAGCCGACGTACACCACCAAAGTCTCCCTGAGCTGCCTGCTGTAGACCCTCAACCATCAACATGACAAAGTACTCCTCAAAAAAACAAAAAAACAACCAGGACCCTGAAAGCTCTTCCAAAAGCATTGCATTCCTTGCAAAAAAAAAAAAAAACCTGCAAATTTTATCAGAAAAATGCATTTGATTTTGAAGCAACAAAGTTTGTATTCTTGGAAACTTGAGCAAAAATGGTAAAAAAAAAAAACTTAAAAGCTTGGCATTCCCCCAATAAACCTAGCACTTGTTTCTAAAGCTTGTAAGCGAGGTTTTGATATTTCATAAAAGTGCTACAAGCAGAGGTAGTCTGGTGGAAGACGGCACAGTTTTACACACTTTGTACATGTTTCTTGTTTAAAGCATTAATGTGTATGTAATTATTGAAATCCAACAGAACCAAACAGAAACGAATGTTTTGGATATGAAGTGGTTTATTGAACCTGACTCAGGTTTTGTAGAGGAAAGCTTGAAGGGCACTGAAGGCATCAACAAACCAGAGCTGCATAGACATTATTGCCAATATAGGGACGATCACCCAAAAGTGTCTCCTCACAATCAAAATCTGAAAATCTGAAGCTCAAATCCTTCAATCCATATGAAACAGGGATGTATTGAAATTGTTGGATCACTAGACCCATGAACCTCAAGAGGAAATTCACTTTTGGGTGAACTGTGCCTTAAACAAAAACGAATGAAAACCCTACAAGTTTCAAGCTACCATTTCTACACTTGCATCAGCTTTAGAATAGTGTTCAAGTGTACAGAATCATCACAAAGCTTAAATGTTTGTGTTTAAGTCTCTAAATTTAATGGATAGACAGTGAAACTGAAACACCTGGGTTTGAATCCCAATGTAGTAACATGTCTGAATTTGATTCTTTTGGTGCACGCCCTGGACAAAACATCTTAAATTTCCCTCAGATTCAACGTCCAGCGGAATGCTAAACTGTGTTTCAGTTTCAATGTCCGCCCAATGTTCATCTGTAACACTTCAGGCATTCATGGGAAGAAATCGCCGTAATGCCAAGGCCACACTAGGCTTGAAGCTTAAAAAACATTTGTAATTAAATAAATCTAGTCTTAGTGCACTATTCCAAGTTATGGCAATGTAAAATAGTTGCTTTGCTTTTTCATTTGGCAAGTGTTCTCCGTAACAAAGGTTTATCCTCAACACCATCACTGTTTGAGCAAACTGCACGTGGTTTATTATTTACAACAAGAACCATTGTTTCACGCTGAATTGTTTCTAGTTTACTTGCATAACTGTTAAAATGTTCTTTAGAGATATTCAGCGGAGACTGAATGTTTAAGATGTGTGATTCAAAACAAGAGTTTTGACTTTATTTGAACAATTTCAGGATGTAATCGTGAAATGTGTCTGAAAATGACTCGGAGTGTGCTACAGGTTTAATTTCAGAAATCTATTGCATTTAATGAGGATCAACTTGATCAATTATACATTTAAAATGTGCAAAAAAAGACATTTTAATGTAATATCTTTTAATATTTGAAAAATATAATACACCTGTTATATATATATATAAGCAAAACTGCTTTCGAAAGTGTTTTTAATAATGTCTCATTTGCAATAAACTGTAAATTATTCAGAATTAGAACATAAATCGTAATAAAAGCTTTTACAAGTTAATAATTAAATGAATACCAGATTTTACCTATAATTTGGTGTTAAATTGTGCAATTTAAATAAAAATGTGCAAGTTTTAATCCTTGCTGATTATGTTTCAAATGATTGCATGTGTGTACGAGAATAATTGGTTATTAAATGTGATTTCGAAAAGAAAGCCTACGTTACATTCAGATCGACAGCAGCACATTTACACGATGAAGGCACGTTCGTATTCAAGAGCGAATATCCTAATGCTTCGTAAACAGAATTCGCTCACTGACATTCGTTTAACAGCTACTAAAAACGATAAAGATACAAGGTTATTTTTAAAAATGATAACACACAAGCTGTGTAGACCCTTAGGGAAAAACCACAAGGGTTTCAAGTTAAAATCATGTGGACATGATCCCAAAATCCGACCACACACATGGAACATCAATTGGAATCAATGCTTGTTTAGAATGTAGTGCTTTGTCACATGAAATGTTACAAAAACTCTTTCATAATTTGGGACAAATGAAACAGGCAGGTTTTGGACATTTTTGGCTGGAGGAAAAATTGTATGTATTTTTGACACATTTGTAATGTATTTGACACATTTCCTGTCAAAGTGTACTTCACTTTGACAGGAAATGTGGTTTCAGAGGTTGAAAATTAGTACATAATAAATTATATGATTATATAAAGGATTTGAGCCCACCCGGAACATGAATCTTTGATTGAATCACAAGCATGTCTTAGCATTGAATGTGGTTTAAGAACATTTTCAGGCTGGGAAATAGCGGACGAACGCTTGTTCAAATGTTCCAAAATGTGTTAGCAGCGTGGTTCCATAGAATCAAACTGGGTGGTCTTTTTGGAACAGTTTGAAAGGTCATGTAAAAAAAATAGAGAACACAAAAATATGTGGTTTAAGAACAATTGGATGAAACGTTTCAAGTTACAATTTCAACATGAAACCCTCAAAAGTTTAAGGACATCATGGCGAAAAAACATTAAATAATCTCATACTTAACATTTGGAACAATACATTCCGTAAAAATGTTCCAGAACTTTGCACAGTTCAGGTATAGAACATTTGTGAATGGAACCTTTCTTTTTTTTTTTAATGCAAAAGCAACACATTCCAAAAAAAGATTTTTTCAGTCAATTTTGGATGAAAACCACACCTCTGACCTGTGTGGTTCACATGTGACACTCTTGTGGTTTCATGCAAGAGAACCTGAACTCCAGCGGTCTATAAACTGCTGTCCTGTAGAAGAGGCTCATGGTCCTCATCGCTGACAGGAAGTGATGCGTGACTCTTGGGCTCTACCACAATCATGTGTGAGCTGCAGGTCTTTACAGAAGGAGTTTGTTGAGTCGGAATGAAAAGAGCTACCAGCAGTGCCAGCAGTACCGAGCACGCTCCGAAGAGGAACGGAGGACCAGGAATTACAGACTTCTGCAGAAGAAAATCAACAATGAGCACAAACCATCTCAGAAATCTATTTTAAACTTCACAATAACACTGTGTTTAGGTGAAAGGAAACATCTGATGATTGTTTCCATTTAATCTTTTTACATTCGTTCTGAGGCGAGTATTCCAGGTCGTCAGTGTCTCACCTGCTCAGGGTTTGGAGGGACTGGATTGGACTCCGCAGGATTCATTTCCTTCAGCTCTACGTGGAAGAGGAAGAAGATGAAGCCGAACAGGGCTGGACCCAGTCCATTGCACAGCCCGCGAATCCCAGTGATCATCCCTTGAACCGCTCCTGCAACACACCATTACAAACCTGATAGACCGAGAAGCTACCGGAAAGTGTTTCAACTTCAGAGAATGTTTCTCGATGTGTGTGATCACCCTGCTGGTCGTGGTCTGTGCAGCTGGACACCAGTGCGCTCACGGCTGGGAAACTGATGCTGGACAGAGCAGCCACGGCCCCAGCAGCCCACATCATCCTGATCAACACATGCACGGAATTATCATTAGAAATACGAGTTTTCAAGATAAAAGGACGTTGAAATGGAAGACCATAGGAAATTACAAATGCGCAACAAGAAGAGGGATTGCGAGTAGTGATGGGAAATGTTCCTGTGTATATATTGCGCCTCTGGTCACTATAAACAATGTTTCTATGACACAGTTCAAGTGTGACAAGCACAAATCAGCACGGCTCAAAGACAAAGAGATTGAAACACTTCCAGGTAAGAGACAATCTTCTTAAACACACACTAAAAGAGCAACTCTGAGATGTGTGCGCTATTTATTATAGTCCCTGAAAGTTGCTGAGCGAAATAGTTCCTAGGTAAAAAGTAAACGGCCAAATAAACCAGGTCTAGGCTTCCAGCTAGTTTATAATCAATACTCAAAGCACTTGATCTTATGGTTAAACCAGGTTTACATCGGGTTAAAATTGCAACTGAAGACCTTTGCACCACTCACCATGACTGAGAGCCGAATCCGTACCAGGTGAGCTGAAAGAGCTGAAAGCTCAGCCCAAGCAGAACCGTTCTTTTACTGCCGATCTTCTTCATCAGGAGACTCAAGAGCATCGTCTGCAAATACAGATGCAAAGAATCTCCAAAAACTGCCTCAGAAACATTTCTAAACAACAGTATTTGTTAGGAGTTGAGGCTATAAAGAGGAAGTACCTGAGCTCCTATGGACAGGATTCCCACCATGGCGATATAGCCGGCGATTGCTTCTGGAGAGAAATTAATCACCTGAAACATCAGCACAACAGACATGTTCAGGAAACCAGGGAGTGGACGTTGAAAGAACATAAATAATAAAGTGAAGTGTCATTTGTTCAGTACTAACTTCATCTTTCAAGTTGTAATAAAGATATGTGCATTACCTGGCCCAGATAGAGAAAGAAGCTGGAGTATTGTCCGGCCTCAGGGAGATACGACAGAAACACAGTCACACAGATCAGCAGCACAGTCGAGTCCTTCCCCACCTTCCTCAGAGACTGAAACAAAATCATGCATTGTGACACTTGTTCAATAAATCTTTATCTGGTTTTAAAGACCTAAAGAATATTTTCAGTTTTGCAAAATGGTAAATGCTGAATCTAAAAATTCAGATTAGAAGAGCTGCTTGTGCCTTATTTGAGGTACTGGATAAAAGGGTATAAAAAGGAATGCTCCAGAGGACACCTCAGATGCTGGGAGATTCATGGTTTCTTCTGAGGCTCACAGGAAGTTTTTGATTGGTTGAGGTTTTTTAATGATTCCACTCTCTTAAATGAAGGGCGGTTTGCAGGTGGGACAAAGGAAATATGACTTAGAAACCTATGAGAGCTTGGTTTCAATGGCACCAGTGTTTTCCTTTATTTTTGCAACATCAGATTTTATCCAAGGACAGCATGTCTAGATTTTGAACGAGAAAGAGCGCGTCGCCTTTGAGATGTCAGGTCTGAGAGGATGCTGTAACAGCAGGACAGTAGAAACAGAATTCCCAGTTCCTCCACAGATCACATTACGAGCATCTGTCTCCAGGAGACGGATGATGATCTTCAAAGAGAGACACATGGCTCACCGTGAAGGGGTCGGCCTGGCTCCAGGAGATGTGCTTGTGTGTGATCTTCTCCGGAAGGCTCTCCGGCAGCAGGAGGAGGATGAACAGGATGTCCAGCAAAGAGATGATTGTGGCCAGCAGCACCACCACGCTGACGCCAAAGCGCCGGGAGAGGAACGCGCCGAGAGCCGGACTCGTCACCAGGGAGGCTGCAAACGTCGCAGACACCTGAACAAGAGGAACACATTCTATTGGAATATTTTTATTACAGGCTATATAAACTATGATTAAACAAAGCAGATTTCAGGAGTAATCTCAAGAGTTTTAGGGTTTTGCAGGGGGTAAAAGGAAAATGGAGATAGAGGCACCAAATAATTGTGTTCAATTTCTGCTTGTTCACTGGACACATCGGAAGCTTGGACCGGAGATAGAAAGGTAGAGGTAGGGTGAGGTAGAAATACACAGAACTTGGATCATTGGATGCTGAAGCCAATACATTACTAAGCACCAGGCCAGATGCATGTATGAAAAGTAAAACAATAAATGTTCTTTTATATGATGGTATGTTTGCATATTTGTTTTCCTATTTGGACAGTGTTCGATTAGCCTCATGCCAAAAAGCTGCAAAAAAGGAATAAAAACAAGAAACTATAACCTCCACACTCCAAAGAAAGCATCTCATTGAGAACGAGCAACCCCCGACCATTGACCCAATAATTTATTTAAATCATTGAACTGAACTCCGCTCTCATCACATGTGGAATATACGCGTCAAATCTTACCAATCCGTACGCAGTGCTTCTTTCGTGATCTTCTGTAATATCAGCCACGTATGCAAAAATCACAGAAAACGTCACGGAGAAGAGTCCGGAAATCGACATCAGAGCGAAAAACCACCTGAAGAAAAAGAGCAAACCAGCATGAATCTCAATCACGGGATGCTCTGAATGCTATCAGGAGCACTGAATAATCCCATGAGGAATCTTTGAACTCTCACAGTCAAACCCAGACTGTGAATAGAAACGGTTCCCACAGTCAAACCCAGAATAGAAATGGTTCCGATCGCCTCCCCTCACAGATTCTCATAAGAACCAGCAATGTTCTCCTCATCAGAATGAAGAGTAACTGGTCTGAAAAGGTATTTATGACAAATGCAGGAAGAGCTTTTGTGCCTTGACTGAGCCCATCACTATCTGTTCGTTATACATGGTTTTCTTGTTTTTGTAAGAACACTATAAAACACAGAACAAAGAGTCAATTAGTAAAAGTTAATACGTTTATTAAAAGATACATGAACTGGGTATTTTATGGATACAGGGATTTAAATATATAAATAGGTAAACAAAACCCTCCTGATAATAACATGGAGATAGATACTCGTTTAATTCAATAATTTAATTGAGTGGACCCTCACACCACTGTTTGACTGATGAGGACGGGTGAGGATTGAAGGGAGATGATGAAACGGCATTTTGCTTGAAACACTACTACAGGAGGAAACCAGTATCTGATTCTAGAGCTGGTGTTTTGCATAAATGAATAATGATTGGATGACATTTGGAATTATTTGCATGGTTCATTAAATATAGGAGAAAGACTAGGATGAAGGAAATCCCTCTCTCGAATCACTTTAATAAACAATAAAATAAAACTGCTGCTAAATCCCAGGGAAAGCAAGAACTGACAGAAAAAAATGTTCATTCAAATGTAAGTCGCTTTGGATTAAAGCGTCTGACAAATGCATAAATGTAAATGTAAATTACTCAAATAACTAAAGCAAGGATACATTTGTAAAAAATGTTCAAGACAATCAACAATCCACATATTTCCTCTCTCTCTCTCTCTCTCTCTCTCTCTCTCTCTCTCTCGGATCACTTGAGAGTCATGTGACACTCACACACAGGCTTGCTTCAGTATCTTTGTGAGGACACTCTATGAACAGTGTTTCTCTGTGGGTTAATATTGTCTATAGTCAGCGCTAGTGCCAGATTAGCTAGAGAAACATCTCACAGACACACTCTCTGCGGCCGTACCAGGGGCTGATCCTCATCAGTGGTATCGGTGCACAAGTGAAAAACACCGTCAGCAGCAGGAAACTCTTTCTGCCCCAAACATCAGACAGTGCCCCGATCAGAGGAGCGCTCATGAACGACAGCAAACCCTGGAAGCACATGCAAGTTATAAAAATTATACTAAACATCTACTAATGATCATCAGTGTAACACTTGTTGAAACCTAGTCATGAACTGAAACGGACTCAGCTGTGTAGGATTAAAACTGGATGAGTAAAAGCCAAACTCTGCTACGAAAATGAGGGGACAGTTTCTTGTCATGGCAAGATTGAGCACAGCAACAAGACACAAGGTAGCTACCTTGCATCAACAAGGTCTCTCACTGACAAAGATTACAAAAGCAGACAGCGCCAAACGAAACAGACAGTGTCCAACCGTGTCACGAGCTTATAACTTGCAGACAGCACAGTGCTAATACTTGGTTATGGATGAGTTGATTCTAGTTAAGACTTACCTTGACGCCTTGGATGAGGCCGTTCATGAGAAACGTGTGCTGGGGAAACGTTTCATGCAGAACCTGAAGTGACAGAACGGCAGATACACACAGTGAGCAAACAAAACAGAATAACTGGGCAAACACTTTGTTTAGCCTTTTGTTCTGCAAATAAATGAGGGAAGGTGCTTTATTCAGAAGACAGAGTGGATAGAAATTAAAATTATTTATTATTCAATAGTAATTAAACACTGTAAAAACTGAGGACAGATCTATTCTGACTCACAGTGAGCATCGGGGTGGTCAAGAGACCCCAGGCAAAAAACTCCAGGAAGATGACCACGACCGCATGGCAGACCTTCGCACGGCCCACACTGCGCTGCTGAACACCAACACAAAGTAATTTACACACTTACAGGAAAAAAAAGACAAATTTCAATTACAGGAAAACTTCTGACCATTTTCTTCCTTTTTTTTTTGAATATATCTGCCGTAAGAGAAACTTAAATCTTATTCTAAACCCACAAGGTTTAACATGATTGACCTGCAATAATATTGCTCAGTTTTTCCAAATGTTCTTTAGATGGAAAACTTCTAAAGCTTTTCTGTTTACTGTATTATTTTATAAATAAAATATTTAAACAATTAACCTATTGTTAAATTCTCTCAAGACCTTCATACCCTATATGGCTCACATACATAATAGAATATATATATATACATTTGGATTTTGATTCTGAGCCTAAAACAATCAAAACAACAGAATGGACATCGGGAACTCTAAATTGTAGTAAGTCAACAGTTCGATCAATCAAGTCATTTTATTAACAACAAGAAACAAATTTAGTATAGAAAAAACGTGTTTTAAAAACAAGACATAACATTTTTTTTTTTTACAATAAACGACCCTGTACGTAAATGTTAACTACACAGCACACAAAAGCAAACCGATAACTGACATCTCCGATAACGAGCAGTTAATAATCAATAATCTTTAGCATTTGCTGATAGTTTCCGGATAAAAAGACTTGTAACTCGAGTTAAACTCACTCTGAGATGTTTGATGAGCATTATTTCTCCTCGCAGCCCTTACATTCTGCACAAATCACCCATAGTTGGATACTTTGTAGAAGGAAAAACTAATTTATGAAGATTGTTTTTATTTTCCCATCTACTTTCGAAAGCCAACATTCCTTAACAGAAGCTTCCGACTTCCGTTAGCTGCGCGGAATGCTTTACCTACAAAATAAAAGACCTGGACCGAACGAAATGCAAAAAACGTAATATATATAATTTTTTTTTTTTTCAAAACGAACCATTTTGAACGAACGAACGAATAATTTCCAAATTCTGCTGGAAAACAATTTTGGAATAATTAAAATTTTTGGTAAGGTTGCAAAACGTTGAAAAAAAAATGCAATTGGCATTTTATGTAGTCCACAATCTAAACTTTAAAATGAATTACAATAACCTTTAATATAAAAATATTAAAGAAATAATGATGAATGAACATTTGATGTATTAGTTATCCACACATCCTGTTGTTGGAATGCTGTTACTGAAATTATATAAAACTAAAACGTGGATTTAGAAATTCTAGATGTGTTATAATAATAATAATTATTATTTTTTTATTAATAATTAAATCTCACAGTCTTCATAGTCACTGAAATAAACTCTGACAAATCATTAGTTTTGCAAATCGCGCGTGCTGCCGTGCTCGTGTTTTGGGTTTGCTCAGCCTCTGCGGGGAATGTCTAGATCCGTGCATTTTTAATTTAGGGTAACAAAGGCTAAATTTCCAGCGTCGCGAAGTTAAAACACAGATCTCAAGGTGGGTAATGTGCATATATATATACTGTATACCTTTATTGTACTTTTAGTTGATTGCAGTTAAGTTACTCCCAAAGGTTTAACTGTTTCGCGAGCACTGGTTTATTGTTTACGTCGTTTCTCATCCAAGTTTTGGACTTTGCAAGTTTTTCGCTATGCAACAAAACCTTTGTTTACCATGGCTAAACGTATATGTTAGTCTGAAAGCCCACTGGGTTTCTTGGCAAATCATTCACATGTATAAATAACATGCAAGAAGCCCCCATGCTTTATGAGCAGCTGCCTTCCAAAGTAAAACACTTTCACGATTTTCAGACGCAGCCACTTAATCCAGTTTAACCTATAAACTTCAATAATTACAGAGTAAATGTATCCTGAGAAGTTAAAGCACTCTATTTTGGTTGGAAAGGTTCTAGAAGAGTTTTTTCATACAGTTCATCACATTATTATTAGCCATGTGATTAAATGCAATATTTCTATGAAGTTCATTTTATATATAGAACTCATTAAGTTATATCCTCAGCCATAAGATTGATATACTATTAAGATAATATTACTAAACTACAGATTCCAAGCTGTAAAATAACTCATAATAAAGTAACTGCTAAGATTTGTTACTTTTACAAAATGAAAAATTCAACATAGCTAAAATTGGTGAATTAATTACATGAAAATTCTGAAAATATCTATAAAACTTAATATCCCCCAAAAGAAAATCTCACTCTCTCAAAATGACACTTAGAGCTTTCTGTCCTGCTGCCTAAAAACCCAAATACCAACCACATACAGAGAAAAAAAAACTACAAGCAGTGATGTGCCAAGCAGCCTAGGGGAAAAAGAGAACAAAGCAGTTCGTGATTTTACATGACCAGTGAACTAATGTATTACAACTACGCATTTAATATAGGAAAGTAAAACGATAATGTTATTAATCATAACAATAATAATTATTTTCATCAGTTGGTGAAGATTTAAGCAGACGACAGGTCATGAAGAAAAAGGGCTCTCACAGGTAAGTGTTCACTGTAACATCCGATGCATGTTAAACTCAGGAAAAGATCTTTTTCCACCCAAGTTCCTCCCTGGCAGGTGGATGAGAGCATAAGAAGTGCCACATCCATTACCTTTGATAGAAGTAGGGGACTGGGGTCACTCTTGTTGTGGGATGAAAACAAAACTTTCAGTAAACTGCGACAATTCAATCTGAGAGAGAAACCATCGCTGAGAATCAAAACAACTGACAAATTGGTTGAAATAAAACACATTTATTTATGCTCTTTCTTGTATAGAAGTACAGGTCCTTCAAATAGATAACACTCATGTAGACCGACTAATTTTTAGTGTCAAGTCTTCGAGCTTTGAGTGAAAAAAGTCAGACAGCAGACACGGAACCATTCTCTTCTGGATTTACACTGTCCTGGACGTCTTGGAGGTCAGGCAGCTTAATTTTTATGGTCCACTCAGTGCATCTGGTTTCCTACCCACCATGAGGTTTACAGGATAGGTTTTCAGATACATGAACTCTTAGGGACTTGCCACTCAAAGTCATATGAGTATCAGTGGTAAGACCCTCAATTGGTTTGCCCCATATCTTTCAGGCAGATACTTTGGTGTAGTTAAAGTTCTTTTAGGTCTGGTTTTGCCACAATATCACGCGGAATACCTCAAGGGTCTATTTTGGGTCCTGTTCTGTATTATATTATACATGCTCTCTTAAAGCATCAATTCAGGCATTTTAAAGATGTGTCATTTCACATATGCGCCGATGACTGGGGCAACAATTTAAATCTCAGTGAATTTAACTGTTTGACAGCGGTTAAAGCTTAAATGCATCACCTTGACCCAATTTAGCCAACTTTTAGAACTTCAATGTCTAGAGACGTAGTGGAAATTTAATTCATGTCACGCTGAGTCGTGCCGCTGTGTTAAGTTTAACAGATTGGTGGAAAAGTAGAATATTTCTTTGCACTCACATGTGTGTTTTCTCAGGCACAAACACACGCGTCCGCTCCGTCCACTGCTGTCTGTGTCTCAAAACATTGTGGGCTCTCGAATCGAGCACCACTGGAAAGAAGATGGAGAAAGGGGTCTAGTGTCTCGCTGGACCGGCACCGTTCTGACTCAGGTGGTGTTCAGCCTGGATATAAACAAGCATTGCCTTTATTTTTAAAGTGCGACCTCTAGTGACCAAAACTTACATAGTATCCTGTATTCCCCCTGTCTGCTCTCTCAAAGGTGTCAGTTGACACCTCGCTCTTCCTTGTCAAGTACGATGGAGTGGACTGTGTGTATGGGCTCCGGCTTTTCCACGATCACCGTGTTCGGAATCTGCAGCTTCAGCCAGGTCGGATCGCCTCAATTCGTGTCAGAGACGCCCAGCTCGCCCCTCAGCTCCTGGGGCGATCCGTACTTCACCTCTTCCAGAGAGAGGACGGCTCTAGGGATGAGTGGAGGGGTCTTGTGTTGTCCAAAGCTCCCAACATGCCTGGCTGGTTCTTCATTACCTACGAGAGGGACCCGATGCTTTTCATGTACCAGCTGATCCAGGACTACAGGGATGGGGACCTCAAGATACTTCCTGAAACAGGTGAGGAGGACGTGTGCACACTAAAGAGACTTCTAGAGCTGGGGAGTTTTCTGATTGATTACATTTATTTATTTATATTATAAATTAAAAAATGATAGGTTAAAAAAAAGACCTGGCTGTGATTTTAGATGTTCTGTATGATGTGCCACAAGCTGGCGAGACAAGCCTCCAAACTTCTGGAACAAGTAATTTGAATAAGACCAAAACTTAACTTTTTGGTCACAATTCATATTTTCAAAATGGCCAAGATATTGGCGAGGTATTTTAGCAAGGTATGCGCAGATCCTTATGTTCAAATATGACAAATTAAGGATATTTCCAATGCGACTGGAGATATTTTTAAATATTATTTGCTGTAAAGGCTGACTGATATGGGCATTTCTCTGGTCGGTGCAAATATTGATATTTGAAAGTTATATTTTTGGCCATACCACCAGCCTGATGATGATGATGATTGATGGATGGATGGATGGATGGATGGATGATTGATGGGTGATGATGATGATGATGATGATGATGATGATTCCCCTCCCAGATTCTGAGGGCTCTCCTCCTGCTGAGGCGTGTGTGGGGCTGGTGGGGAAACAGGTGGAGTGTTCCAACACTGAGGGAGAGATGAAAACGGGAAAAATCATCCAGCAAATAGAAAGCAAACCCTCTGTGCATCTCATCAAGTTCCACAAGGACTATCACATCTACGTCTACGACATGCTCATGTCCTGAACATCTCTCCATTCATCTCTCCATTCTCCTCTGTTTGAGAAGCTTCTGCTGACGTTCATCTGGTTTTAGAAGAGTTTTCTGAACTCAAGAACAAAGATCTATTTTTGTCTTTTGTTTCATGTTTGTTCCTTGCATTGTAAATAGCGCATCATACTCATCTGAATTGTTCAATGTCGATTAAAATCATTCCTACGCACTCTTTCTGCTTAATTTGTCTCTTGTCCTCAGGTCAAGAATCAAGAGCCATAGAGCCAACCAAAATACACTTTCCAAACCACAACTAAACTAATCAATTTTGTTCCACAGCCTTCCTGAGTATTTTTCGGACCATGTGTCCCCATCTTCCAGCAGGAGAATGCTCCATTTCAGGGCTCAAATCATCTCAGACTGGTTTCTTGAACATGACAATGAGTTCCCTGTGCACAAATGTCCTCCACAGTCACTAGATCTCAGTCCAGTAGAGAACCTTTGGGATGTGAGGGAACAAGAGATATGCATCATGGATGTGCAGCTGACAAATCTACAGCAACTGCATGATGCGCTCATGTCATGAATGAGGAATGTTTAAAGTACCTTGTGGACTCTATACCTCAAAGAGGCAAAATGGGGTCTAACCAGGTGCTAGCGTGGTATACCTAATAAAGTGGCCTTTGACTTTTTAAAATAATTTAATATTACATTTTAAAATCTTTCTGAAATTATTTAACCACACCAACTCTGAGAAGCATCAGTCAGAGGAGGATGGCCCTGTGGGCGGGGCCTCTTGATGATTGACAGGAGGAGGGACTGACCTCAACATCATCCGATATGAAGTAACCGAGGACTAACGGAGACGCTCACATCCCATCACCACACGAAACTCATATTTGATGTCAAACAGGAATAAAAACCCATCGAAGCAGCGGAACCACCGGGGTTTCCTCGCTCGGTGATGACATTATCTCCAGTCTGACTGATGTGTGCTCGTGTTTAGGAAGTTAAGGAAGGCTCAGGTCGCGTCCTCTGCGAATAAATGTTCTTCTGTAAGTTTAACAGAAAGCCAGAGCTAGCGGAACTGAAAATGTTCGAGAACAGAGGACTCGTAAGTGTTTGCGTGGACGTCGGCTGCCTGATCCTCGGTAAGCTGTATCTATTTTTATTATTATACATCGTTATTATGATCGTCATCGGTACTGCTCCTTCAGAACATGAAAGTCACCGCCGCGAGAACGCGATACATTGTTGCAGCTTCGCGATTCGGTGTCGGTTCCTTTGATTTGCCCAGACTCGAATTATTGCCAATTACTGTTTTTAATTATGTATTAAATAAGCATACTCTCAGACATAAAAAACGCGTCGTTATTGTATTTAATTCACTTTGTTCCTGTAGATAGAGCAGAAATAACCCTTCGAATGCAATGACTAAAGAATGCTTGAATATTTACAGAACGTAACTGTGTCTACGAAAATGTAAAATGCACAATTATTTAAAAAATATGATTGAAAAGGAACTGTTTTTTTTTTACCTTGTAAAGTTCATAGATGTCCAATTTGATGGATATTTGGACTTAACCTTGTAGTTTTTAATAAATAATGTAGTTTTTAATAAATTTACATTTTTCTAGCGATTAAAGTGATCAGGTTCCCGAAGTGGGCGGGGCTTTGCACACCTGTAAAGTCCGCGGAAGCAAAGACTTGAAATGTCTATTTTTCTAGAACAATGCTAAACCATGACTCTGATTAAAATCAGGAGTGTCTGGGATGCCAGAATGTTACCATGAGCCTGACACTGAACACAGAGCCTCTGTTTGAGCTCTTAATGTTCAACTAAACCAAATGTTATTAAGCACGCCATTGTGTCTCCTCAGCAGAATGTGTCCTGAAATGAACACTGGATTCTCTTCTGGGCTGGATTAAACATTCTCTAAGCACTGGATTTGCCTTTTGATGGGGACATAAATCTGGCAGTGTCTCAATGGGTTCTGCTCTGAGAATATACATTTTGTTTTACATTTAAATGACTCAAAATTTGAAGTAATTATTTTGGGCCTGTTGGAGTGAGTTTTCCTTTAAAACAGTGACCCTAAAACACTTAGATCTATTGGAAACAATTTCTTTTTTGGTTGGGCTGAAGTCCTTGTTAGCATATGAGTGCATCTAAATTGTGTTCTTCGCTAAAGTTTGCCATTTCCTGTTTCTCTAGCGGGACTTCCTTTCGTGGTTCTGAACATTCAACACACACCTTTCAAGCGAGGATTTTTCTGCAGCGATGACAGCATCCGATACCCGTTTAAAGAGGACACCATTTCTTACCAGCTGCTGATGGGGATCATGATTCCCTTTGCACTCTTGATTGTAAGTGTAAAATTCTCAACAGCAATGTATCACAGAACCTAGATAAAGGTCCCATCCAATCATAAGGTGGAACAGGTCGGCTATAAACTATAACAGCCAATAAAAAGAGAGAGGGGTGGGCTTAAAAAACAGGAACTGAAAAAACAAACAAAAAAACAAAAACAGGACTTGTGTCTGAAGGTCACCTTTCAAAGATTATTGCCTTCGTTTTGAAACTCTTAGACAAAATATCTTGTATATATGTACCGGTAGATGTATTTTGTAGAAGGAAGCAAAGACTTTTAAAGTTGATCGCTTCAATTTCCAACATTTTCAACACATGACAGTAGACCTAAACCTCTCTCCTCACAGATAATCCTGGGGGAGTGTCTGTTCATCTATCTGAGGTCCACGGCTCCCGCTGCTCATGAGTACATAGTCTATGTGTACAAGTCAGTGGGGTCGTTTGTGTTCGGAGCGGCGCTGAGCCAGTCCCTGACAGACATCGCTAAATACAGCATCGGTCGACTGCGGCCGCACTTCTTGACAGTGTGTAAACCCAACTGGAGTCTCATCGACTGTGGAGCAGCTTACATTGAAAACTTCACATGTACCGGAGACGCCAAGCTCACCAACGAAGCACGGTGAGGGATGCACTCTCCATGGGGTGTTTGGGTTTTGTGCAATAAGCTCCACCGGTGATTGTGAGACTTCTACTGTAGCCACAGGCATCATGCAGAACTGTAATAAAAACTATCTAGAATAATAATTTTCCTCGAAACCATTTCACCCTTTAATTAATTTTGAAGTCAAAATTAAGTCTAGAAATGCTCTGGTAAACATTATGTGGCTCTTATTGGGTGTATTTATGATGCTCTGTTCTGGTAGGCTTTCCTTTTACTCCGGTCACTCCTCGTTCTCCATGTACTGCATGCTCTTCCTTGCGGTAAGTGCATGTATGAGCTACTGGTAAATTATAAAACTTAAAAATGTTTTGAGTATATAAGTGCAATAAGTAGTGCTTACCAAAAGTGTTCTTCTTTTTTGCTCCTCTTTTTAGCTGTACCTTCAGGCCCGACTGAGGGCAGACTGGTCTCGATTGCTGCGTCCAACGCTCCAGTTTTCCTTCATCGCTGCATCTTTGTATGTTGGTTTGTCGCGCGTCTCTGATTACAAACACCACTGGAGTGATGTCCTTACTGGACTCTTACAGGGAGCCGCCGTCGCTACCTTCACTGTAAGCATCCAACGTAAAATCATCAGGTTCATCACATTTAAAATTCTAATGCATCACAGTTGCGTCAATATTATTATAACTCTGTTGATATTAATAATCTATAATAATTTTAATTAAGCTCCAAGTAAACATTAGAATTAATGGTTTCAGCAATTTTATCTACACTTTAAGTGACTTGCTTCCTAAACTTAGTAAAAGTTTGCCATGTTCCATGAAAGCAACTTGTGTTTGGTGTCAAAGGAAGTCCAAACAATAATTTAGTTGCGCAGCACACGGTTTGTGGATCGCTAATGCAAAAAGCCAATAATGCACTTGTTCTCTTTCTCTCTGCAGGTGTTCTGTGTGTCTGATCTCTTCAGCAGTAAATGCTCATCAGACAAAGAGATCTCGCACACAAGTCTCCAGGAGTCCTCAGATCCACCAAACCATTACGGCAGCACTCAGTGAGAAACACAAACCATGTCAAGGAGCCATTGCAAAACTTGCCCTGTAACATGCGCATCGCTTGCAGAACACAGCCAAACATTCCTTTCAGAGAAAAAGGGCTTGAAATGCAGCTTTAAGGCATTTCAAGGCAAATACATTTCTAACGTGTGGTAAAAAAGACTGCTATAAACCAATGCTTAGTCACAGATAAAATCTTGTAGCATTCCCTTGTATTCATCTTAGTGTCTTGCTCGATGTTTGACTACACAGTGCGGGTTATTTGTGAAACTGAAAAGTGAGGCAAGGGCTGAAAGACTGTGAAAGCTGTGTTACAATAACATTGAGAAATATTCTCATTTTGCCACTGAGGCTTGAGAAAGACCTGTGCACCCTGACTACTGTGCATTTCAGAGGGACATCTGGCCTTTTAGAAAACCACCTCTATTGGTTTCTCTGGTGATTTCCATCCACCTTATTATGGTCCAAATATGATATTTCCAATGCAGTCACCACACTGCCAATGTTTTATGTGTGTGTCATGAAAATGGAAGTTTGTGATAGAATTTAAAGGGGTTGTGAATGGAGAAACCAAAAAGCGTTTTATCTTTTGATATGTGAGCGGATGTATGCTTTAAAATGAACAGATTTTGTATTGCCATATCAGCATCCAGGCGTGGCATCGACGCAGATTATTTATTTACACTGTTCAAAGTGAAACAATACCATTTTGTAATATTCACCATTGATTGAAAAATTTGAAGACTAATGAAAATGTCCTTAAAACTGTTGACCAGTGAAATAGTTCTCTCATGACATTAGTCAAAGGAAAAAAGAATGCAATCAATTTACACATTTTCATATAAAGACTATTCATTGGAACTGTGAGAATGTTTTTTATGTTTACTTTAAAAGAACACAAATTAAACATGGTAGAGATTTGTTCGCCAATAAAGCTCCGAGTGAATGAATGTGTGTGTGTATTTATCGCTTCTAACCTGTAATCAAAAGGTCTTGTACTCACATCATCGGAGCTCCCCCAGCAGGTTGCGGATTTCCAGCTTCGAACTGCGCGATTCGTTTGAACAGATCATCAATTCGAACAACTCCCCACATTCTCTTAGTGCGCTCTGAGAATCGATTCGTTTGAATCACCCAGACGAACTAACTCCGTGCGAACGATCTCCCGGCGAATCAAACAGTGCAGCCGTTCTTCTTTGTCCTCGCGGTGACTGACTGCATATAATCCCGCTGAATGTACTTTATTTATCCATCGGTTTACACTCGCCGTTCATCAAACAGAAGATCTGAAGGATGGTGTTAGTTCATGTCGGATATTTGGTTCTTCCCGTCTTTGGCTCAGTGAGAAATAGAGGTATGTATAACGCACTTCGCGATCACATCAAGAAGGCCTTTTGTTTGTTTTAGTGTATTTTAGCAAAAAATAACGGCAGATCTATATGCTTAAAAAGTGACATAAAAGAGCAGTTATTTAATAAATTACGTTTAGATTTATTTTGTTAAAGCGAATCGCGAAGTTTGATTCGGATCGTAGGTAACCGTTAACGTTAATCTGTTAAGCTAACGTTAGCCATGTGAAGGACGCTTCTAGCGTTGAATTGACTTTACACACTTTCAATTTCGCTGTAAGATCATCTAAAAGAAACGCTAGATATCTCTGTAAGCTAATACAAGTTTTACACTTCAGTGATTGTTTGTGAGGTAACTGACCGCTAATATGATCTCTAAAAGCTAGCTACCGCTTTGCTAGTTCAGGCCCGAGCTCCGGTTCTCTCATCTGAAGCTCCATGAATCACGTCTATTTATGTGTCAGCGAGTAACGCATCAATCAGAAGCTAATCATCAATCAAAAGCTGATCATTTGTGCTCCACCTCTCGATTAATCCACGTGCTGCTCGAGGAGAAACTAGCTCTGTAGCTCCATCACTGACCTCATGAAGCTTTTTTGATTTCTGTTTCTGATCTCCTGTCTCATAGTTTGATTTCATGTGCTTTATTTTTCTGTTCTTATCTCCTGTCTCATAGTATATGGAGGCTGAATCTGCATTCTGCATTATCAGATCATTGTGTTTTAATGATCATCTGTGTTCTGATCCCTCCTCATTTCCTATTTCCATCAGAAGACGACAAACATCTCTGCTCTGCTCCCTTCCTGAGAACAAACACTCACTAAACCAGAGCTAACACACAACTACACACAATTATGGTGCTTTTCCACTGCATGGTTTGAGGCAGTTTGGTCTGGTATGGTTCATTTTTGGTCTGGCAGGGTGTATTGTATCCATTCTTGGGTTCGTGTTTTTACTTTGGCTACCAATTAAAACAAGCTCTATTATAACCAAATTATTACCCTATCTGGTGGTGAAACGATAATGTCTATAACACCATTTACTATGAAGAGACACAATGAAAATATAACTTGATCAAATTTGCTTTAATCGCTCCAACTCTGAAATAGTGTAACTAAAGAGCCATGTTACGGAAATGTAAAACCATTTAGATCCCCCTACATTCTAAAGCGGTGGAACTAATGATGTGTGTTAGTATCATAGCACCCCCCCCCCCATCTCTCATATAACTCTGCTCACCCCAAAGTAGGGGAACCAATATTTTGTTGACCACTCAAAAAGTACTAAAACCTTCCTATCTGTCTATACCCCTACTCACCCTAAAGTAGTGGAACTGATTTTGTCTAATCCCACGCACTTTTAAGTGGTGCAATGTTACCATCATATCACATTGTAAAACTTTGACCAAATGGCTAAATGTGTGCTCAAGAAGTAATAAAACTTCCTTTTCCATAACTCTGCTCGCCTTAAAGACGTGGAACAGGCATGCTAAACATATTACAATCGCAAAGCTGTGTCTTTAATCATCATAACCAATTTTCTACAACCATACCCACCCTAGGGTAATGAAGCGAACATTGTGTCTATCACTCTAAACTGGTTTACATTGGATAATGATAATTCTATAGACATAACCCCCTCCACTCATTTGGTAGTAGAACCTTCAAAGTGTCACTAAGCTGCCTAAATGCAAAGCAAGCTGAGGAGAGCCTTACACGTGGTGGAAAAGCAACACAAGAGTGTAAACTATTGTGTCAATGTCGAGTGCTGTAGTTTAACCCACATCAGTAGCTCTAGAAGAGACTCATGTTTGTCCCATCCAGCTTTGGTAGTCAACATGGATGTAAATCCCTGTGAAATGGATGCATTTTGTGCTTGAATATTCACCAAATCACAAACCTTTATCTGTCACCTGCTTCATTCATCGCCTTCTGATTTGACACACTCATCCACAGTCATGTGTACAGAGGAAAAGCAAAGAAACAACAAAGCTAAAACACACTTCAAATTGGCTCACATTGCCCAAACAGAGGTGGCACGGTGCTCAAAATGCCATCCATTGAGCAGGGATGTTAATTTCCTGCACTGCAACAGAGATCCTCTATTAGAGCAATGCAATATCTATTGTTTGGTTGTGGTTTCTCTACCTTTTGTTCTGTAAAAGACCTCAGTGCATGAATCACATTATTATTATTATTATTCATATGATTTGGATTCTACATTGAGTAGCGTGCAATGTAATCTTTCTGTAGTAAAGATGAACCCTGCTGTACTGTACTGTGCTGTAGCCGATGCATCTGCTCATTGGATGTTGCTTTTGTTCTGTTAACCCTGTACTCAGCATGGTGGGCCTTGCTATTGGTCAATGTTGTTTTATTTGTTGCATGAACTTATTATTATTATTATTATTATTATTATGACACAAATCCACACGTAAAGATATTGATATACTAATATTTTTCAATAAAGGATCTAGTGTTTTTCCTAACCTCCAGTGTGCTTCTTGCTGATTTCCATTTATTGTCTCCCCTCCACCCCCTCCCTCCGCTGTGACCGATAGACTGATTTCCTGGCTTTCTTCATCATGAAGTCGTTCGGTGGTCATTTCTGCTCATCCCGAGGCACTTGAAGGTGCGGCGTGGGTACAAGAGTAAACCCGCCGCACTTTCACGTCTTCTCACAGAAAATGATCCAGATGCAATGCAAACTTTCTCTGTGCCGTCTCCAGGTGTCCACACATTTCACCTTTCCTCCCACTGCACAGACATCCAGAGCTGAGCTTGTTGCAATTTTTCTATAGAAATGAGCACAGGAACGAGATGTTAAGGAAAAGTTCACCCAAAAATTAAAACGTACTCGTTCATGAAACATCAATTTGTTACCAGAAATTCACGCAAATTCCAACTGTTGGAGTACGTCTCATTCTTTAGTGGGAGGGGTCACTTTTTCTGAACAGAGATGAAGAAATTGAGCTTTGGATACAACTGACGTGAAGTCAAACGATTCGTTGCTGTAAGTTCCAACTACTGGGTTGCAGTTGAAACATCAAATGACGTGCTCATTTAAACTGATCTGTCGTGAATTAAGCATTGGCTAGATTTTTAGGGATTATGACTTATTTGTCTTACAAAATGAACAAAGTAAAACTTTGAGAAACCAATGCATCTCAAGAGAAAATCGTTGTTTTATTTAAGGAAAAAAAGGGAAATCAATTACTTTAAAGAACTGGCAGAACCAAGTCTGAAAACCACTTCACTAGGGAACGTCTAGGGTAGTGGTGTGAAACGTACGGTCTGTGGGCTAGATCAAGTCCGCAAATGGGTGTACGAGTTGCAAGCTGCAATTTTTCAATAAAAGAAACGGACTTTCCAATTGTGTCCACTGGATGTGCCGAGAACAATAGGAATCCAATTTATTCGCTTTTACTTGTTTAGACACACTATCCTCAAGCACTAGCTTTATATTTTATGCTGATCGTATTAAAACGAAACAATCTGAAGCTGTTGACAAAGTTATATTTACTGTGGTTTTCCTGGTCGGAGCTACTCACGAGTTTAAAAACTCACTGTAAAAAAAGAGTTTTTACAGCCCTGGTTTAGGGGCTATCTTCACCTTTCCCTGTAGGGTAGCACCACCTAAACCTACTCTGACCATATATTTAACTGGGATATATTGGATACAATAATTCATACATTTCATGGTAAGTTTACATTAAATCCAGAAAGTTGCATTAATATGAATTAAATTAGTATTTGATCCTATCAGAAACAACAGCTCCGTATCAGTGCATTGTCCATTTCAGTAATCCATCCCTGTGGATGTCAAGATGACCCAGGAATGCTTTCTTATTGTTTCATGCTGGTCGCTGAACTTGGCGATTTTTGTGAGTTTGAAGTGTTATTGGCATAAGTTAGAGTTAGGTAAGATACGGTAGTTTGGGGTGGTTAAGAGTTCAGTTTGTAACATTGAAAAAGTAACATTTAAATAACGCCAAAGTGCAGCAACCGGAAGCAAAAAAAAAAAAGAGATAAGATTCAAAGTCACATCAAACAAAATGGAAGACTTCCTTTTATTATTAATTTATTTTTGATGCAAAAGTGAATAGAACTGCAGCTTTGAACAGTCACCATTCCCTTTCAAGCTCAACTCATAATCACTTCAAAGTGTTCAACCGACATCGATATTAAAGGGACAATATGCAGCATTTTACCACTAGAGGTCGCATTTTCACAAGGAGAATGAACTGGAGATTGGATCATGGGCATCACAGCTGTGGGAGATAAAGGCAGTATTTGTCAAAGTTCTGTTTATGTCGCTTACACCTAAGCTTTCCAACAGACTATAACGGTTCAAGAAGGGGCGTGACTATTGAATTATTCACAAAGAGAATTATTGGCTGTATGCATGAAGCTCTGCCGCAGACAAAAAGTGATTCCTTTATTGCAATGTATTGCAGAAGTGCTACTATTGTTGTTACTTATTTGGAGCGTCTAGTTTCACAGACGGTCACAGTTAGCGCTCAGATTTGGTGCAACTCAGATTTAACAATGAGGGCAAGGCCAGAAAATGAAGCACATGTGTGAACACCCCACTTTTGAGGCAGCCACCTTCCCATTCTTCCCCATTGGAACTCTTGTGTTCATTGAAGTATGACCTCACTTGCAGAATGGCTAATCAGTAGCTGAACACTAAGAGAGGCGGAGAGGTTCCCACCACTAAAGCTTCTTATTGGCTATTTTTGAGCTCTCCGCCTGCATGAGGTTTTGGGAGAGTTATTATCTGAGTAACACTTAAGAGCTTTAGTTACTTACAGCCAATTCACAGAGAGCCCTTAGGTCAAATGTTTTCTTTTATAAACAATCATGTTTGCATGTATTAATCATAACGGCATCCCTCTGATGTTTGCTAGCGTCTCAGCTGTAGATGTCTGTACTCTGAGTGAGCATGAGATAATCTCAATCTTATTCTTTATCATACATCCCGCTTGTTCAGGAGAGGCAGGGGTGGAGAGCACAGGTGAGCAATGTATTATATTTTGAAATTACAACTTAATTTACTAAAAGATGTTTTAGCCAGCTGTAACTAATCTTTCAAATTTCTGAGTAAATGATCTAACGTTGACAAACATTTACACTTTAATATTTAAGTGTAGCAATAAAAACGAAGACACACGTAATCACACCATGCCATCAGATTGTAGATATCTATTTATAGCTCATCATAAGGGAAAATCTAATGGTGTCAGTGAATATATACACTTTGAAGCACTCAGGAAAAGGGGTGTGGTCAGCCATGGGAGCAGGCTTGCATAAAAAGAGGAGTGCATAAACACTGCTCATAATCTCAATTTCATGCACCATTCCTTCACGTCTGTGAGCTGGAGAGTGAATGAGAGTTTAAAGAGCAGCATAGTAGTGGAGGATTGCTCAGATGTTTCTATATGTGCTATTTACAGCCTCTGGTGATCATTGTTAGCAGTGGGAACACAAGCCAAGTCCTTCATATAATGTGGTACCGAAATAAGGTGCAAATTCACTTAATAATCACAGTGTGTTTATTACCATCTGAAGTCCTGTGCCTCAATCGAGACCATGGAAACAATCACATTAGTTATGGATATTAGGAAAATACTGCTGCCAGGAAGCAAAACATTGTCTTGGCGCCCCTACTTTAATCAACTAAATCATAATATACTAAATGTAGTAATGTATAATGTCCAGTCTAGTAATAATGTATATTTTGACTCATTTTAGAGAGTTACCGTAATTTTATTGATTCAACTTTCTAAGAAAAGCCATATGTTAGGCTCTTTTGGCTACCAGATGGTCCGAATAGTACAATTATTCACACATTTAATGGAAGCATTGTTCGTATTATGTATGTAGTCAAAATAATGAATATCAGACAAATCATAAAGCTCCTCTTTGGTCTCTGCTGTTGAGCTGCTCCCCCATTTCTTTGTTAAGCTTCAAGAAGAGATGCTCCCTAATGCTGCCCTAGCCTTCAGTGAATTATCACGGCAAACCACATCACATGATTTGTTGAACCGATCAAAGGGGAAGGCTCCAAAGCTAGAGAGCCGGCTCTTCTCATTTAAAGCCAATGCATAATTGTCTAAAAGTAAGCACAAGATTTGTTCAAACCCACATGCTTTCAGGTCTTCTAGTCCTGATACTATAGAAAGTTACGGGATTCCACACTGATGAAAACATGTTTATTCGGGTTTAACTCTGATTCGATGAAGGCTAGTAAAACAATAAAATGCAACAAGAACATGGAAACAACTGCAGTGATCCACAGCATATAACATCACAATGGAAACCATGGCTCATGCCCTTAAGCGTTTAAACAGTTTGGCTTGTCAATCTGATCTGTGTTGCAGGATCTCATTTTAACAGGCACCATCAGCACTCTCATGCTTCCTCCTGCCGCCACTTCCCACTGGACTTCCCTCTACCCCATCCAGGACAGCACACACACCCGCTTCACACACACCCCGTGCACACACATCCAGCACATACACACCCAGCGCTTGGACACACGCACCTGCCAGCACCACCATTTCAGGACGTTCCACCTCCACCGCCGCCTCCATTCCTACCTCAGGCTCTACAGCAGCAGTACCTCATCCAGCAACAGATCCTGGAACACCGCAGGATCCTCACACACACCAGGTATGTACATAAACCCTGGTAACTGAACATATACTAAAATTCCACGATATCACGACCAACTGGCAATGGACAATGTTCTAAAAGAAAAAAGTAAGCGAGCCAAGTAGTATGTCCCTATTTAAAAAAAACTCAAAGTACTGAGACGAGTAATAAGGACAAATATGGAAATTGGAGGGTATTTATGCAACTGACAAGTTTGGTCATGTGATATACCAAATGTAAATCCAAATACACTCTTGTACCTTTTCAAACTGTAAGAGGTTTCATAGATGGTCTGTGCATCCATCCGACTAGATTTGATCTCTCTCTCCCTCAGCAGACCAACTCCAGACAGGACTCTTCCCCATCCTCAGACACTACGTCCGGCATACGAGTACACATCAATCCACATCCCTCCTCCACAGCCACCCAGATACCTGGCGGAAGGAACAGACTGGTACAAGCAACTACATTAAATACCTTAGCCACTGTCTTGAAAATACTTGCTCAATTAACATTTAAACCTGCCTTTCCATAACAACTCACCATCAAGCAAAGACAAAACATTCTGTAACAATACCCAATAAACCCTTACCATAACAAGTGTTTACAACACCCTAACAATTCCAACAATCTCAACCATCAACCAACAACCTTGTCATGTCTGGTCTGGACATTAGCAAAGGCTCGGGAACCTTACAGTGCCCTAATAACCTAGAGACACACTACAAAGTACTTTGGAACACCGTAAAGTACATTAATAACCTAGAGAGACACTGGGAACTACATGGAAACACTTGCATTACCCTGACTGGACAGCTAACAAATTACCAATCATATCCTAACAACTACCTTTGAACCACTTACCACACCTTTACAAATCCACTGTGAATCCTACCAACCTCTAGAACCACTTTCAGAACTCTGACAACTACCAAAGACTATCTAACAAACAAATAAACAAGAAAGTACAAATAACTGCCCAACAATAACCAAATTGCTAATCCAGAACTCCCCAACGATTCCCTGGGGACCACTTACGGTCTCAATACAAGCAAATTCCAAGTGTGAGTTGACATGTCCGGGTGGGCCAATGAAATTGGCTGATATCAAGGACTGCTGTTTGGAAATAAATCTACATCTTGGTGGCACTCACTCTGAAGACAAGCTCACAAAAACAGGGAGATGAATAGAATAATGAGAAAACAAAGAAGGATTACAGAGCAAACACAAAAGTACTGCTAATGAAAGATCATGAATGGTGTGTGTTCATTTCCAGGGATCTTAGCGTGGATCCGGGCCTCCCGCAGTACGTTTCACATATTTCTCCACTCACTCAGCACTATCAGCATTATCTGAGCTCTCCGAGATTACATCACTTCACCAGGACCAACACCTCCACGCAAGTGGTCAGTCAGGTTTTAATAGACCATAATCCATTGCTTTTTACCCTTAAGTCTATTCTATCAAACGTTTTCAAGATTGATTGTGAACCAATTGTGTTCAGGTGGTACATGAGATCAGGAATTACCCATATCCTCAGCTTCACCTCCTGGCTCTGCAGGGTCTCAGCCCATCTCGACATGCCACTGCCGTCAGGGAAAGCTACGAGGTACACCCAGAGATGTTCTAGGATCTGATAAACTGAGTACTACTGAAGACAATTACAGATGCTGCATACAGCAGTGTGATGAAATACCTTTTCTGCTTAAGCTTAGGTCCTGACATCAGTTACAAGATGGTGTCATGCTAATGCTGTCAATGTGATTGGATTCCTCTCTTTTTTAATCCAGGAACTCTTGCAGTTGGAGGACAGACTAGGCAATGTGAACCGAGGAGCTGTTCAGACAACAATCGAAAGGTTCACCTTCCCTCACAAGTACAAAAAGGTAACCACTGTCAAGCTTCTATCATTATCATTATATGTTCATTGTGTGTATGTGACTAGCAGAAAATGTGCATTAGATGTAGCACTGTCCATAAAACCTACATTAACTGTATACGCACAAGAGTTCTTGCAGAACAAGGTTACACGCCTGCTAAATTCACACTCAATAGTCTTTTTCACAGAGAAGACCTTTGGATCTGAAAATTTGCATGGATGAAGAGGAGCTGGACACAGATGAGAAATGCACAATCTGCCTCTCCATGCTAGAGGATGGAGAAGACGTCAGGTAAGATGCTGATTAGAATGCATTACAACCAAGTCAATGACTATTGGACGTTAAAGGGTCAGTATGTTATGTAATTAAATTTAATAGCAAAATATGGCCTTAGCTAGTGCTCGAGCACGGAAGGTGAATAGAACCCTATTGTAATTGCTCAGAGTATTCAAAAGTCATACAATGTCTTACACACATCTGAAAATGTAAAGACATACATGTAATTGGGGTTAAAGTGGCAAAATGGCTCTATAGTGCCACCTAATGTATTTCAGCTTATGGTGCACTAGCAGAACTTTTCTAATATCTTACTTTAACGAACTCTTCCTAGAGATTTTATCTGTTTATCTACAAATTCCATTAGCCTTATTTTAAGGCGTATGGGATACTTAACTGTGAATTTTTTTTTATACTTCGTTAACTTAAAACTCAGGTTTCTGCATGCGCAGATTAATTCAGCTGCTTCATTAAATTAATTTAATTGTTTTTAAAAGCAGTTAAGATTGAAATAAAATGATGATTAGGGACACTCTCAAAATGGAAAACGATATCAATATTTATTCTAAAATAATACATGTTATCTCTAACTAAAGCTAACTTTAGATTTTGTCTGTTAGCATCCTAGCACGTTGACTCTCGTAATCGCCCATTCAGTTCTATTACACGGTTTACAAATAGAAGATGAAAACATATGTTAAGCCATTTATGTATTTTCCAGGGTGTTTTTGTCCTTATTTTATGGCGTATGGGATGCTTAATTGTGAAACTTTTTTACTTCGTTTACTTAAAACTCAGCCATACTATGTCTGTTCGAGTTAAAATTAACCAACTATTTCAACAGTCCACTGCGCCGCCAGGTGGCCACAGAAAATACAACATTTAACGTTGACAAGGTTCTTTTTACAAACTTTGACATATGTGAGAAGAATATTTTGGCCAAAACATTCTCATTCATACTGGGTCATAATTTTAATAACTCTTTCTTGAATATAGCTCATTTGTGTATTTGTGATTTCAGGAGATTACCCTGCATGCACCTCTTCCACCAAGCCTGTGTTGACCAGTGGCTGGGCACGAATAAAAAGTGTCCGATCTGCAGGGTGGACATTGAGACGCAGCTATCGTCTGAAAGCTGATGCTCCATTCTCAAACTCTGCCAAACGTGTGTGAGCGTGTGTGAGTCTGAGTGTTGTCTGCATCACCTTGCACCTCCGGCCTCTGCCTTCTGAGCCAATCTGACCACCACCAACAGGGAGATGGAGAGCACCGGTAAACAAGAGCAGGATCTTGGTTGTGTACCAGTGTGAGTGTGTTAGAGTGTTTCGGGGCCATGCAGAGGGAGAGTTCATCAAATGTTTTCTTCCTTTGTTTAAAAAAAAAAACTTTTGAAACTAATTTCAATTTCAAGTCTTTTTATCGGACAAATTGATTTCAAGTGTTGTCATAATATATTTTCTGAAACATCATTATAATTAATGGGGATACCAGATGCTACTGGAGGGGCAGTAACAGCTACTGCTGATCCTGTTATGTGGATTATTTGGTGGTTTGCTTCCACACAAAAGCTCCAAGAACGTTTGTATCAAGTTCTACCAGAAATGTCATCTGACTTCCCTAATCAATTAGATTTTTGCAAATCTCAATTGAAATTGGAAGGCCCTGCATGCAAACAACGCAATGAACACTAGAGAGCGCTCTTCACTTTAACGCAACTTTTTAACAAGAGTTATAGAAACTTCACCAGCAAATCACCAGCATTGCTAAAAAATGACTGTTTGGAAGACGGACAGTGATGAGGATGAAACCATTGAGAAAATAGTAGCTAACTTTTCACAATAGGGTAAAAATAAATTGCTCTTCACAAACACCACCCTGACCGGAAGTAGCAAGGTTTCGTGCACCCGCAAATTAATTCAGCTGCTTCATTAAATTAATTTAATTATGTTTTTAAAAGCAATTAAGAAGGATATAAAACGGTGATTAGGAACAATCTCGAAATCGAAAACGATATCAATATTTATTTTATAATAATACATGTTATCTCTAAGTAAAGCTAACTTTAGAATTTGTCTGTTAGCATCCTAGCACGTTGACTTTGTAATCGCCCATTCAGTTCTATTATACTGTTTAGAAATAGAAGATGAAAACATATGTTAAGCCATTTATATATTGTCCAGGGTATCTTTGTCCTTAATAAAACCTAGTCTTTTTTTTACCACGTTGACTGCTTTGATCGGCAATATTCAATTTTTTTTTTTTTTTTTTACAAAGGAAGAGAACATCAATAAATCTGCATCACAATGATTTGTTCAAAGTAATGAATAAACCCCTTAAACACCCCAAGGTTCAACACACAACACATGGCTCCTCAAGAATAATCCCTCCTGAGGAAAGCAAGAGAAACCACACATAAGAAATCATGGTTTAACTGGTTTTGGGTTGGTTCAAAAAAAAAAAAAAAAACTACCGACTCAAAGGGGTATTATTGATGATTTGATGACAGTGGGAATGTTGAAGTTCCACTCAAAACACACAAATTTTAGCTTTCATTGTTAAAAGTGAATGTTTGTTATTGTATTTAAACATTTGTGATGGTTTCTATTGCTTTTTCAGGAGTTTGTGAAGTTATACATCTGAAACATTGGCCTTGTGTTAAAAGCTATGTGTATTTTCGGAGGCAAAGCTTGATGTTCTTATTCAAATGTAAAGCCAGACTGTGACCGTGCATCTTCTGTCCAACCCGTTGAAACGTTTCCACCAAACGCATGTTGAAGCTGGGGAAAATCCAGAAGCATCCATGCATGAGGTGGATTTCTGTGCGATATGTACTGAGACACTGTGTTTCCATGCGTCTCCTGAAGCAAAACTTGTACCTTAATGCCTGTAGCACAAGCACACGTGGAGGAAGAACAAGGTTTTCAGTGTTTCCATTCACTCCTTATCTAGTGCTCTCGCTTGGTCGTGTTACAATGTGTAATAATGAGTCGCGATGTGCATGAAACCCGTTTGCTGCCATTTCTTGGAGATCGAAAGGGAGTAAAGCCATTCGTTTAATAGAAAACCAAACATACCTTTCCTACGCTGTTCGTCATGTCTTTGGGTTCGTTTCTTGTTTTGTTGCCAATCCTGTGCTTCTCAACATACGTAGCTGCAATGCTGGAAAAAACAAAACAGTTATTTATTATGGTCTTAACGTAGTTAGTGGTTCTTTTAGTGAATGAGCTCACTTTCGGATGAGCTGGTGTGATTGTTTCTCTTTCTTGCTTCTGCATTTGCACTCAAAAAGCTGTTTCCCTGCGTCAATCGTGCACTCCGTTGAAAAAGAAAACAAAGCGAAAAGGGAACAGACAGCACATAACCATAGTTATTGCCTCACTGACCACTTTTAATGTACGTGACTGTTTCTCTGTAGCATCTCGGATGTTTGATGAAATCCCTAAACCCAAATTGTGGAATTGTTGGGAGAGTTTTTACATTTGAAGTAAAGGTCACATGAGCCATACACAAAGAGACAATACGTCAATATCGTCGCATGTTTACAGTGGTGACTTTTGAAGAAAATGCAAATGAAATGAGCTCCCAGCTCCGGAACGTGTTCACATTAGGCTTCATTTTTGCACAATGGAGCTTTAGTTATCTTCAGCAGACACCACTGTGGATTTCACATACTCTGCAATCTGTATCTGGGCTCTTCCATAGATTAGAGTCCCTGAACCAATCTTTACACTTGAGACTCCGCTTCTCGTAGAAATAACATCCGTGCTTCAAATTTTGGGTGGATCAAGAGGGCTGCAGTCTAATGGCCAGACTTTCCCTATTGATGTCCTCCAAGTCAACAGGGGTAAAACAGAAGTGTTCCAAGGCCATCCCAAGCATGTCCTGGCTTTTCCTAGAGGAATCTGAATATATCGCGAACACTTCCTCTTGACTAGCAGCTCCAGTATGAGCTCCTCACAGGTGATGAAGCTCCTAGCTATAAAGGAAGCAGCCAGTGTTCTCATCAATCTCACTTGCCTTCTTTTCTATCTTGTGAAAAAGACTCCAAGATACCTAAACAAATCCACATGAGGCAGGAACACTCCTACATTCTAGAAGGTGCAAACTACCAATTTCCAAAAGCTCAGATGCTTTTTATCATTCCTGAGGCCCTGCACGTTTTAGTTCCAACCCCTTTGCATCAACTAGTGGATACGTCTCAGCATTTCTTGGCTCTTCTTGTGATCTTGAATTCAGATTCTAAAAGCGGTCCTCACATTTCACGAATTTGTGTTTTGTTTGCATTTGTTGTGCAACTTTCCCACAATTCAAGCGTTCAGCTGCTTGAACCCGAAGCCAGAAAGTTGCACTCGTTCATCGATCATCTGCGTTTTTATAGTTTACACATGATATTGTGCGTCGAAATGCCTTAAGTATTTAACAATCATAATTTATGACTAACTTTACCTACTATGGGTGCGTATTTTATGTTCTGAACTAGTATTGCAATGTAATCTGTCGTTTATTTATTTCCATCAGCATATCGTGTGTATAAATACCTCATGTGCTAAACTTTAATGGGAGTGCTTTTTGCATGTGGTTGTACTTATAAAGGGGCGTAGTTGTCAAAAGCAAGCTAAGATGGGCCCTGGAGGGGCCGCTGAACCCTGCTTGTACGTGGTGCTGTGGTTTTGGTCACATTCCATTAATGTAATCGAATCGAGTCGTTCGGCTGTGAGCTCATAGGTAACTCTTCAATGGACCGGAATGGTTCGTTTTTTGCATGTTTTTTGCACTCTCGGCTTTGAATCTGTGTTTTTCGGGGTGAGTTCAGCGCTTACTGTGATTGGTTGGTTAAATTGCTGCTTGTCTTGTGCCCATCTGGCTTTAACTTTTCATTGCAGGCACCCATTTGATTTGGTTCTTTTCGTATTGGTACTATATACGAGGGGCTTTAAATGTCTGAAAGGGTCGTGTTGTGGTACGTTCTCGTGTAGCTGCCGTATGTTCGTTAAATTGATCATGTCAGGTTATTTAGCTTCGTGATTAATCGACCAGGGCACCCTGCTGGGAAAAGCTCAGTAGAAACCATCTTAGAAACGAGATGTTTGATTGGTTTGGTGACGTCAAACACTCACGTCAATGATTCTGCAAGAAAACCTGCAGGTCGGTGGCACTGGTTTGCCAAGCCCTATAATAGATTAAAACACTTTAATCTGTAAACATCTATCGTTTGAGATGCTTTAGAACCTCGTTGGGGGTTTCATTGGATTTTTTTTCAGCAGGGAAATGTTGTTTTCACAGCTTTATGGCAGATTGCTGTTATTCCATACAAAACAATCGGTCCCAGGAATCCACGTTATTTTATGCATAAATGTCCTCAGAAAAACAAACAATGGCTTTATATTTTCCGATTTGTGTTTGTAGCCTGTGTAGCCTTAACGTGTCTTGATTTGATCATCTCTCCAGCAGATTTTTGACATAAGCAATAGTAAAACCATGTTCCGCTAACAGACTGAACCGTAGATCTTAAAGCACAAGCTCTGTAATGCATGTCTTTCTCAGGTTTTAATATGCGTATGAGAATGGATACATATGTTCAAATATTTTACCATTAATATTTCTGATGTTTTTTCTGCTGCTGACATAAAAAGAGAAAAAAAGAGAAAAAAAATAGTTGAATAACCTGCCAGTGAAAGGGAATTAAGTGGCTCTTTGTATAAGACACTGCTGTGTGCTGTTACTGCGCAATGTTTTCTGACATGAGTATTTTATAGCTCAAGTAGAAAAATATGTATTGACAATATTTAAGCAATAGCTTGGTGATTACAATGTATGACATCTAGATAAATGTATATTGCGTAAAGAAAAAAAATCTTAGATTCACTTTTGGTGGATTTTGTACTGTATTTATTACTAATGATGCAAAAAATTGCATAGCTTAACCCAAATTTTCTTTCTTTTTTAATTTCTTGTCTTGTATATGACCCTTTTTGTATGTGTTTTTTTTCAAATAAAATGTTGAAAATGCCTCAAATGACTCGTTTTCTTCCAGAATTGCCCAACATTGATCAAATAGACAGATATAAAATTATTTTCATTCCACGGGTTTGTTGCCTTAATTGTTTTTAACTCATATTCAAACAATTTGTGTAA
This sequence comes from Danionella cerebrum, assembly GCA_007224835.1. NCBI lineage: Eukaryota > Metazoa > Chordata > Actinopteri > Cypriniformes > Danionidae > Danionella > Danionella cerebrum. The sequence goes on along the minus strand of SRMA01015356.1, from coordinate 322,382 downwards.
AAGCACTGTTACATCATCTTGGAGGATTAAACGATACAATATGCAAGTTTTAGCCACTAGAGGTCGCACTTTCAAAATAAATCCTTGTTTACATGATGGCAGCAGTGGTGTGGTTGAAGAGTGAGGCTGTCTGCAAGTTGATCCAATGATTAGCATATCGGTGATGTCATCAAAGACGTTCATTAGCAGGCAATGATGCTGTAATGCTGTACTTATATTCCTCCCACAACATGCGTTGCATTTAGAATTAAACAAATGTCAAAGTTTTTTTAGCACAAGCTTTGACTATAAAGTGGGATGCATGCAACAGAGTATTAGACACATAAAAATGTCAATAAAATGCTAATACCGTAACAAAAACACTTCTTGACTTCACAGATATCTTATTAGCGCAATCATCACAAAGGGATATTTTGTATAAAAGTTTGAGAGCCTATTAAATGCAATTTTTAATTTTTGGCTACAGGCACAACAATTTAATATTTTCTTTAGGCCTGATGACACCTGAAGTCTTAATAAAAAAGTACAAACTGTTTCTGAAAACTCTTTAAGATTCCTGAAATTCTTGAGTGTCTAAAAACATATTAAAACACATTAAAACTGTAAATTATCACAAATTGTATTTAAAACTATCTCCAAAATGTCTCCAAAAGCCTTTAGTCTTCAACTCTTCTCATCTCCATTCTCTAATTTTAGGACAAATGAGTCTCGGGAATTCAGTCTGTAGTAATTGGGTAAAAATACGTTTTCTCGCATTTAGGGATCTCCGGGATCTTTGGGTCACAATACTCTACTATATGGGATGCAGGGTATTTGTTCTCTAGTTTTTAGAAATCTATGGATCTCACTATTCAAAATCTAATATTTGGGACTTTGAGTCTGAACTCCAGTTTTGGGAAAATACTGTCGTCTAGTTTGATAGAACACAGGAGCATTTGGATCTCACTTCTCTAGGTCTTGGGACAGATCTGTCTTTGTGTATCAATACTCCCGCATTTAGGGATCTACGGGATCTTTGAGTCTCAATACTGAATGTGGAAAAAGAGAGACTTAAAGACATCTCGTTTGGATCTCCATCCTCTAGTTTTTAGGAAATGGGAATCCTGTAACGGAGGCTCATTCCTCTAGACACGGGAATCCTTGAATCTCTATCCTTTAGTATTTGGGATACAGGACTCTTTGCGTCTGCCCATCTGCTCTGTTCTTGTCCAGCCACTTCCGGCAGTTAAAGATGGTGGTCACCCAGTTGGCAGTGTTTGTGATCTCCACACAATCCAGGAACCAGCCAGAGGAGCTACTGGAGCTATCATGCTCCACTTTGACCCTCAGCAATTCACCCAAATCCAGCATCTCCAGCAGAAATCTGTCCGTTTGCCCTCTCTCAAACAGATTCCTGAACTTCTGCTTCAGAGCTCGCTTTCCAGAGTCTCCATTCACACCGAAGAGTGTGATAAAGACATTGGCATTGGTTCCGGCATCCTTTATGTCTCCGGTGATGATGATTATTTCATATTTGACTGGAACCAAACTTCTGACTTTGCTGGCGAAGCTCTCTACAGTTTTTGTACACTCAAACGTCATGAACTGGTCTTTTTTGGCCGCCAGTGGGATCCGAGCATCACATGTGAAGTAAAACCTGTGATGAAAACACAAAGAAAGAAATGATCAAAGTCATGAATGGAATAATGAACACTTCCATATTTGAAAGCATTCTTTGCTTGCAGCATTTTAACGACCTGTCTAAAACATTTTGCTTTTGTAAAGTAGACTTATATTTTCAAATCGAGTTTGAGAATTAATCCAAGCACAGGCGTTTCAATGTAATACCTGTACACTACCAGCCACTTTATTAGGTACACCATGCTAGCACCTGTGTTAGACTTGCTTTTCACTTCAGAACTGCCTTAAATGTGCGTTATTGCACAGTTGGACAGGTGTACCTCTTAAAGTGGCTGGCGAGCGTATAATAGAGTGGACTCACTTGTTTCCCAGCTCCGTCTCTGTAATCACCACCTCCTGCACATGCCAGAAACTCTCCCCCTTCACCTTCTTCTCTTTTGATAAGTGTCCCAAGCAAATACCCACAATCTCTCCCACATTTTTAGAAGAAAACTCAAATAAATCCGTGGCTCCGCTGAAACAGAATCAGATTAATCTTAATTTACCAGATTAGAGGAAGTACATACACATTTGTATGGTCACTGATGTTTCTCAAATTGAAACATATGCAAATATTTGGCTGAGCACCGTAAAAACTTCTTCTTTTTTGGGTTTTCCATCACAAGCTCCTTGGAGCGTCCCTTTTTCCCCTCCAGCACGATCCAGGCATTTTCCTTGGTCTCAGCATCCTCAGAGCTACTCGTTGTGACTTCTATTTCATATTCTACAGGGACAGAAATATAGTTCCACACAAATATTTTTAAGACACAGCTGAGAAAACACTCATCACGTCCATGCTCTGTCCCATACAGCAGAACCCTGAGACCCTGTCAAGGAATTAGTGGGTTATGAGGATGGATGCATGGAAGGATGGATGGATGGATGCATGGATGAATGCATATATGGATGGATGGTAACTTATTGGTATAATGTGTAAAATATTTTAGCATTTTGTCACTTTTAAGGGAAGCAGAGCATCTCTTGCTCTGAACGGGTTTCTGACACTTGATTGTTGAAAGGGGCAAGTTTTAAGTGTTTTTTCCCAAATCCAATATTTTAAAATAATGAATGTTAGAAGTTTTACTTTTGTTACAATTGTAGAATGTTATTCCACACTGTGGTCTAAAAGAAGCTGGTCCAGGATCTGCCAGAAAGTCATTGAATGAAGACACATGTCTGGAAATGCTCCTTATGTGGAAGAGCGAGTGTGTTTTCTCACTGGTTTTGTCACTGAGGTCCAGGATATCATTGTTGGCACACGCCAGCTCTCTCATGATCTGCCCATCATCCTCATCTCTGGCCAGCCAGCGGTCACAGGGGAAGCGGAAGGTCTGGTCCAACAGCTCATCTTTTACATCCACAGAATCCAGGTGCCAACCAGGAGACGGTCCTGCATAAAACACATAAATACAGAGTCCAGGACTCAAGCAAGAGATGGTTCTGGGAGCAGGAACCTGATCAAGGCTACAGAGATGTGTGTGTTTCTTTACCTTTGTTGTCGTGCCAGATTCGAACCTTGGACAGCTCACCCAGACTCAGAACATCCATGAAGCGGAAAATATCCACCTGCTTACGCTCAAACTTGTTTCTGTTGTTGCCCTCCCGGAGCGCCAGCATCCCTGTGTCACCGTTTTCTCCAAACACGATCAGAAATACATTGGCATCTGTGCCAGCACCTACAAACACACACAGCGGCACTCGAATACCATACCACCAGTGTCAGAGTAAAACACAAAGTCATGGAAGTCTGTTATAGAATGTAAATAAATAACAAATAATACATTTTTTTTAAAGAAAACTGAGGAATTAACTGAAATGCTTGTCACAATGCCAGAATTCATGTATAAGACAGCAGTCCCCAAACACCAGACTGGGGCCCAGCACTGGTCTTTGAGGGATTCATTGCTTGGCCGCACAACGAGAATAAATAATTGAAAGAATTTACACTGAATTGATTTTTATAGTCTGAAAGAGTCTTTTATTTTGAAAATTACAATTGTCTTGACTTAGAGTCTGGAAGGTCTTTTATTTTGAAAACGCTTGTTGTATTGAATTGTGTTTTAGTTTGAAAATTAGAAAACAATTTTTTTAGAGCGTGAAAGGTCTTTTATTTTGAAAATAAAACAATACTGATTATTTAGAGTAAGAACTGTGAGATTTAAATGTGCACATCTCTCAATTTTGATGAAATGTCTGAATTAATGGCTTCATTGCCAACTCAGACTTCAACTTTATTTTTGTAAGTTTTAATGGAGTTTTTACATTTTTTCTGAAGTATGTTAAATGGAGCATGCGTGTGAAAATGAGCAACTCTATGTCTTTGATGTGATCACTACAGTGCCAGCGAGTATTGTAAGCGCACCGGTGACGTCGCTGGTTTTAATCTGTACGATGTAAGTCGTTCTCTCCACCATCTCCTCGTCGTCAACTATTGCTGGCAGCTCACATACAGTCGTCCTCTTTGGTCCTTTGGTCCTCGACAGCCACTGTTCGTATGTGAAGACATACAGCTCGTCTGAAACCAGGTTCCTCATTATCATCTAGTCACATGACAGGGAGTTTGGTAAGATTGGTGAGATGAGACACAAAAACATACAACAAGGTTAAAGAATGACCTTGTCCAGGAACCAATCGGGACGACTCCCGGAGCCGTCAATCCGAACCCTGAGCTTTTTGAGGGGAGCGATATCATCGATCTCCAGGTTGAACGTGTCCTCTTGGCCTCGTTCAAACCTTCAGTAAAAAGCATTAATATATGCTGTAATTTTAAAAGTCCACACCCTTTCTCTGTGCATGTGTTCAAAAGCTGCCTGGATTAACATGTTAACACCTACATTGTGGTTAACTTACTGCGTCACCACTGACAATGTACCAGTCAGAGGTTAATTATGGAGAAGAGGAGCACTGAACATTTCTGTTACATCACTTCATGAGCACCGTTTGAGAGAAGACCATATCAGAAAAAACTTGATGTAAAGGAGCTGAGACATGATCATCCCGAGATATTTTTAACTCAGCATTCATATATATATAGAGAGTCTGAAGGTCTTTTATTTTAAAAATGACCTTTGTATTCATTTTTAGTGTCTGTGAGTCTTTTATTTTGAAAATGAACATTTTTAGAGTCTGGCTCTGAATGATCTTTTATTTTGAAATTAAGAAACATTGAATAAATACAAAAGTTTAAAACAAAAGAGAGTACAATTATAGAAAATAAACAGCTACAAAATAGTGAAGCATATCTCAAGAAAATTAATTTCAACGATAAAACATTGTCCTTGTTAAAAAACAAACTGAAGCGCTTTTCTACCTGTCCTCATGTTTCTGAAGCAAGATCTCCTCTGTGCTGCCGTTCACTCCAAACACAGTTATGAAGATGTTTGTGTCTGTTCCTGCATTCTGGGTGTCTCCAGTTACCACAGTCACTTCATAAACCATCTGGAGATGTTCCGAAAACAGCGAAAATATCTATAAATCATCAGAAGTGCTTAACCTGATACCATATACATTTGTGTGTGTGTGTGTGGTGTTGACATAAAAAACGTATTTTTGTTTTGACATGTTGGATGTAACATGTAATAAAAGCACCTGGCGTATGATGGAGATGGTGGTGGCATCCAGGATGTTGAAGACTCGTGCTGTCAGACCGTCTCCCCTGTCTTTGGCCAGCCAGCAGTTACACAGGAAGTTGTATTGGATTCCTTTAGTGGGTACAGCGACAGAGAACTCCTCGACCAGCCAGCAGCTCTCCGGGGTAGCGCCGTTGTGACCTAACTGAGAACGACAAGGAGTAAAGTAGAACCTTATTCCAGACACCATGCATTCAGGGAGGTGAAGGGATTTTAAAAGGAACAAGTCCAAGACAATCAGAGTTGGAACTAAGACCAAATAGAGTTGAGACAAAGACAAGAGGAAGACTATAGACATTCGAGACCAAGACCAAGACCACTCCAGACCTCCTTGTAAACCATGAAGTGCTGAGACCAAGATTTGATTGAGAGATAAAAGAACACAAAAATTCAGAGGGGTTCAGCATTTCTTTGACCTCAACTCTCTTTATTTCTCCCACATCCAGGCCGTAGCAGGTGAAATGCTCCAAGCCACCAGCACTAAAGCTCTTCTTGCCCTTTGGCAGATCCAGCCAGAGACGCTCCGTCTCAACATCTCCTGGACCTGAGAGGATCACGAAGGCCCGGCTGGAGGTGCTGGCATCTTTATCGGAGGCTGTTGATACGCTGAAGTGATAGGGGATCACTGACCGTGGGGGGGAACAAGAGATGTAAACATTCAAACTGAATCTTAACAAAAAACTGAAGAATATCTATCTCACTTGGGCCTTCCTCCACAATCACAGCCTTTTTCTTCTTCTTCTTCTTGTTCATGTTGCTGTCCAAAGTGGCTCTGGAGGTCTGTTGGTTCTTCTTGGCATTCTGTGGGTTCCTCTCACCCTCGTATCCCTGAGCCAAAGCACATCACACACATTTTGACATTAATTTTGCACTAGTTGTTTATGATTGCTTTATTTACGAACTGTCCACCTTGATGAAGAAGACCCTGTCAATGCGCTTGTCTTCCTTCTCCCTGGAGAGCCAGCGTTCACACAGGAACATGAAAACCTCATCCGTGTCTGCATCCGCTACCTCCACTTGATCCAGGTACCAGTCGGCCCCAGCCATAGAATCATCGTGCCGGATGTAGATCTTAAACACCTGGCCCAGGTCGACTGCTTCGATGCTGAACTTATCCACCTGTGAACAAACCTCTAAACCTTAGTTTTTGAGCAAATTGCAAGAGTAAAAATTAACTTTCACTTTGATTTGAACAATTCTAATTTGGAACGGAGCTGTGGAACACTCACAGCTCCTCTCTCAAATTTGTTTTTGCTCGTCTCCGATTTCCTCAGCTTTCGTTCTCCAGTGTCGCCTAGATCCCCGTAGATGGTTAGAAACACGTTGGCATCAGTCCCAGCTCCATACATGTCCCCGGTCCTCACAGACACCTTGTATGTGTGAGCTGAAGTCAAGGAACACACAAACATTGAGTTAAAGATGCCGTGTGTGTCTGTTAGGTGTCCGATGAGTCCAACACAATGACAGAAGCAGGCAGAGGTTTAATAATGTAAATTATCCTAAGATTTTAACATTGTTCGATTGGCTTGATAAAGCAGAGCTAGTGACGATTTAACATTGATGTTAACATGTCATTAGCACGATGCTACACGTTGTTAGCCTGTCAGCAGTAATGAAAATGTTCAACACCAATAAGCAAGTCACTAGCATGTTGTTTGCGTGAATTACTCTGCAACTAGGCTCAATGATTTGGATGTTGCTAGTCTACTTTAAAATGTGAAAGTCCACAGGAGAAAGTATGTCAATCACAATTCTAATCACTAATCAATAGCTTACTATCATGAAGCTAGCATAATTAGCATGATTCTTTTAGCATTATGTTAGTCATAGTCACTGAACTGTCATCATCCTGCCGATAGCACTGATTAGCTTGGTTCTGGCATCTATTAATATGTTAACACTCATTGAGGGATTAGCATTATGCTAATTTCATATTTAAACTAGTATTAGCATACTATGTGCATGATGCTTGCATGAATTAGCCAATAGCATGTTGCTAACAGTGACATGAACACAATGTGACTCATAATTCATCAGCATGATGCTCGCATGAACTAAAATGTCATGCTAGCATTGATTAGCATGGTTCTGGCATCAATTAGCATGTCAATAACATGTTCCTAGAAAGAACTAACATTGCCATTATCATGTTGCTACCATGAATCGTCACAAGCACGACACTAGCATTGCTAGATGATTGCATTAATGAGCTAGCATATAATTATCATAATGGTAGCAAAGAAGAATATTTAGTGATTAGCATTATGCTAGTGTTAATCAGTTTTATTAGCATATTTTATACATGACTTAGCTTGCATATACCATGCTAATGCTTACATTAGAAACTTAGTCATTCTCATAATGCTAGCATGAAATAATTAGCATAATGATCATGAATAAACTAGCCAATAGCATGTTGCATGTCATTAGCGCGTGAAAAATTTCCTCCGCCATATGGAAATGCAAAATAATTGCTGATGATAACTACTTTCTCATCTTAAAGTGTCCAGACCATTAGCATTAGTGTGACAGCCATAAGATTTTAGCAGCGATAGGTTTGGATAAACATGTGTGGAAGGAGGTGAGGCACTTATCCCTTACTCTCGAGGGCATCCTCCACCTCTATCTCTGTGTGTTTGAGAGTTCCATCTCTCTGGAGTTTCTCAGTGATGATATCAGACGGCACCAGCTCTCGCACCGTCTCTCCATCATCTTCAGACCGGGCCAGCCAGCGCTCGCAGGGAAAGATGGTCGTCTCAGAACCCTTCAGTTCGCATTTTCAACATCAGTCATTAAATACGTGCAACCACCACAAAGTTTTCTCGTTTCCTTTCCTACCTTTCCTTTCCTCAGCAGCCTCCTGATCTCCACCCGGTCCAGGTGCCATCCGGGGTTTGTGCCCTGGTTATCATGCCCAATGCGGATCTTCTCGATGACGTCTCCGATGTCCTCCAGCTTCACAAAATGATAGAAGTACTGAAATTAACGTTTTGAGTGAAATACGAACATCAAGATCTCAACAAGCAAAGATCCATGTGTTAACATTTAAAAAGTTTTGAACTCATGACAAATGACACTCAACCAGTTCAAACCAGTGCTGCGCTCACCTCCACTATGAACATGTCCTCTGCAGACCTCTCGAAGTACAGCCGTCGCTCTCTCTTGTTCACGCACAGGTACTTCTGCTGCGTACACACCCCCTTCTGACCGTAGAGGGTGATGAAGACGTCAGCATCGGTGCCCGCCGCAAACACGTCACTTGTGAAAGTGGTGATCTCGTAGGGAACAACTGCAGGACAGGATTAAACGTTCAACCATGTTCTAATGTTCTACGAAAATACATCCGTCATACTGTTATCGGGGCGACACCCACTGAAGCGTCCAATATGTTTAAAATCCTGCAGCCTCTTAAAGAATGGTGTGTTGTAACTTTTGGTACAGTTTCTGAGATTTGCCATCATTGTAATTCCTGCAACAGTTACATGAGGAAAGACTGAACGAATGTCTGGAGTGAGTACATGGAGTGTAGGTCTCCGTCTGCAGCTCTGCAGGGTAAAGGTCTCTCTGTACCGCCCCATCATCCTCTCCGCTGTCAAGCCAGCGGCCGCAGGGAAAACGGATCCTCAGACCTTGAGAGGGAGCGTCAATCTCCACCCAGTCCAGGAACCAGCCCGAGGAGCCACCTGAGAAAGAGAGAGAGAGAGACCTTTTTACCCCATAGTAAATATGTTTTAAAGCTTGGAAATGATTGACCACAACAGTCGATCACTTTCTGACCTATTCTTGGCCTTCACGTTTACTATAACTGAGGCGCTTATTTGATCTAACTTTCCAAAGAAACCAATTTCTGCTGGAAATTCAGCCGTCTCCTTTCTCCTTTACTCCCCAGTTGTGTCCTGTCAGGTTTGGATTCCAATCCATGGTCATCCCTCACCCTCTTTTTGGATGTAACCCATTGGTCTGTGGCAGAAATGTGCAAAAGTTCTAGGCTAGTGAATAAAAATACAACAACAGTTGCTCCAAACATCTTGGAGAAGCCCTTCTACAGCGTATTTTTAAAAATTTTAGTCAGTTAAGAGCAGTTGCTGCTATTTTTCCGCACCTGGTTCCCCATCAGAGGTTTGGCTTTTTGTCTTCAACTCTTCCATGCAGACTGTCGGCACACGATCCGGGCCGCGCGCACAATCCAGCCCTTGCAAGCATTTCAATGCGCTACTTCATCAAGGCATCGCATCACTACAGGGTAAGACTGTCGGTAGGCAATATTTCATTGGAAAGCTGGTGAATGCCGAATTATCTTAAACCTAGTGCCTTGAAATCCATGCAAAAGGGGGATTGCGCATTATGTAAATTTACCAAAATAAATCATCATATTTATACTTGAATTATTTCACAACTGCCCTAATCATTTGCACAGCACTGTGCAAAAGCTGCAGATCTCAGCAAATGAACAGACCAGCATTATCATGTCCGATGCGGAGCTTCTGGAGTTCTCCGAGATCCACTGCCTCCACCGTGAACTCGTCGACCATCCCCTTCTCGAACTTGTTCCTGTGCGACTTGGAGGCTTTCAGACTGATTATTCCTGTTACAGAAAATACATCACAATGGATTAAAGATAAAACCATCACAATCTGCAAGTCAACCAGATTTGTAATTAGTGTTAAACCCAAAAGCTTTTAAGACAACCGTTCTCCAATCAACTCCATCCGTTTCCTTTTCACCTGTGTCGTCGTTCTCCCCAAACAGAATAGCAAAGACGTTGGCGTCCGTTCCCGCGTGTTTCTTTTCTCCCGTCTTGATTCGCAGGGTGTATGTCGTGGACATTGCTGCAATGAAGATAAGGAATAAATATACAAATATTAAAGTACGGAAAGTGTGTTTGTGTGTTTAGTCCTGACCTTTCTGCTCGAGGCCTAGTGTTGCTCCTGAATCCTCCTCATCGTCATCTTTCCTCATGAAAGCTTCATCCACCGGCACCAGCTCTCGAGCTATTTGACCATCGTCCTCGTCTACCGCCAACCAGCGGTTACATGGGAAATAATATCTGCACAAGCATTAGAATTAAGCTGGAAAACATAACTGATCCATATTTCGCTGAGAACAGAGGATGACAACAATTATGGAGGACCTCAAATTGAGCTATTTTAAAACTGCATTGTTTATGACGGAAACTGACGTGGTGTCGTCTTTGCTGTCCACAATCTCCACTCGGTCCAGGTACCAGGCGGACTGGGGGTTGTTATCATGGCGGATCCTCAGTTTCTTCAGGGGCCCGAGATCCACAGCGCTGATGGAGAACACGTCCTCCTGAGAGCGGCACACAGAGGCACCAGTGAACCATTATTCTTAGTTTATACATTTAAAACTGCAGATATTAAGACATCCCATAGTATAAAAGGGAGTATTACTGTTCTTTAAGATCCACTAGAGTTCATCTTGGACATCCTCTATGTTCATAATGAAAATGAGATGCAAATTAGCTTTTCGTTAAACCGAAGATGAAACCAGTAGAATTTTTTAACAAAGTTCGGGAGGAGCTTATTACGACTAGCCTATAAATTTTGTTCCTTTATAATCCTGGTTTGCTCCGTTCTTCCTTGATAATATCAAAGGAGCTGAAAGGGAACAAAGGGGGATATACAATCAGTAAAAGATCAGTGAGACATGAATGTCGACAAAAAGTCGATTTAGAGACAGAATATGTACAGGTCCAAAACAAGTCCAAGTTATAGGTCAAGACCAAGCCCAGACTCGAGCACTGCTAGCACTGGAACAAACTGAATCACAGCAAAAGAAAAGTGAAGCAAAATGAAGATAGGATGTGATTTATTTAGTTGAACTAGTTCTGTTATAAAACATACAAGCCACTTGTTATGAAAAAGATGTTTTTGACCCTAATGGCCTTCCATAATTCTCATAGCTCTGTGAAGGATCAGCTTCCCCTTTTTCAGCACTTTATCTCCTCTCACCTGGCCGCGCTCAAACTTGTTGATGTGGTTAGACTTTCTCAGCTGCCTCTCCCCCGTGTCTCCGTTCTCTCCATAGATGTCAATGAAGACGTTGGCGTCCGTTCCGGCGCCCATCATGTTTCCCGTGAACACGCTCACATCGTATGTGTTTTCTGAAGGAGCATCAGAAAAGATCGTATCCCCTGCACTCACTCAACAGTGCAAAAGTGACGCACTTACCTTCCAGCTCCTCCCCCTCTTCTGGTAGCAGCTCCAGCACCACCTCCCCGTCCTCCTCATCCGACGCCAACCATCGACTGCAAGGGAAGACGTAGCTCTGCACCACCTCCCTCAGCTCTTCTCCACCCTCTTCATCCTCTTCTTCCTTACTTTTCTTCTTCTTCTTTTTCTTCTTGTCCTCCTTCTTCTCTTTGGGCACCATGGCCATCACCAGGCGTTTGATCTCGATCTGCTCCAGGAACCAGCCAGCACCCATGCCCGTCTCATCATTGCTGACACGGATCTTAAAGATCTTTCCCACGTCTTTGGCTTCCAGCTGTTTCACAAAAGCATTTCACTCATGTTACACTCATCAGTGTTGAGGGTGAAGTGTTTCCTGTTCTTCTGTAGAACCAATTTCTCAATCCAGTAGAGCACCTTTGGGATGTGGTGCAACGGCAGATTCACATCATGGATGTGTGACGCTCTCATCTCGATACGGAGCAAATTCTTTGAGGAATGATTTTAGTGCCTCGTTAAATCTATGCCACGAAACCACTTCTGATGCCAAAAGGGGGTCCAACCTAACAAAGTGGCCAGTGAGTGCATAGAGCTGAGTGCCATACCTTGAAAATCTCAGTGGTTCCTCTCTCAAAGTTGTTGGATCTGCTGCTGAGCTGTACCACCTCTGTCTTTCCCTGATCTCCGTAGATTTGGACGAAAACCTTGGCGTTTGTGCCAGCAGCAAACACATCACCCGTCACAACTGTGATCTCGTAGTTTATCACTAGAAAAGAGCGGAAAGAGAAAACAATCATCCCAGCAACACTCAACACCACAGAGACGTCCATCTAGCGTCTTGTTAAAGCAGTTAAACCGATGGATGCCTTTGGCTCAGTGGATGCACAGAAGAAAAAAGGATAAAAACCTATGATGTATGTTACGACTGTTCAATATCAAGAAATGACGTCTTAACGCTACATGAATCAGACACAAAACATAAAACATAAAACATTTTTGGTATAGAAAAACAAAGTACATCAACAGCCAATAAAGCGTGTAACTGAGAAGCTGCTGTATTACATTGCTCCATCTCCAGGATTTCGCTGGGATAAATCTCCACCTCCGTCTTCCCATCAGCCTCGTCCTCGCACAGCCAGCGGTGACTGGGGAACATGTAGTGTTTTCCATGATTGGGAACCACAATCTGAACACTGTCTAGAAACCATCCGGCGCGCATGCCTTCGTTGGAGTGGCCGATCAGGAGGCGATTGATCTGCAGGAGAGGTCAAATGAGGACAAATACTAAAGATATTAAATCAAGGGACTTGTAAAGTTGGTCTCTCTGTCTGCGTTTGATAGTAGTCGTAGTCAGAGCTGGGTGGGCTTCATACAATATCTGCAGAGATCTGGCAAAGAAGCTTCGGTGTCTGCAAGACCAACATTTACATTGAATGAAACACTACAGCAGGAGACCCTTGAGGACCCGACAGAAATAAAAAAAGCAAGACTATAGTGTGCTGGAGAAACCACAACCCTTCTGGAAAAACCTCTTGGGGACAGATAGAGGTTTTTGGTGAACCGTAGAGAGAAATTCCCCAAGAGAAATCTTTGTTTTGAAAAAGAGGCACATACCTGTCCGATGTCGAATGTATCGACGGTGAAGATGTCGACACGCCCTGTTTCGAAGTAGTTTCGCAGGTTATTGTCAGAGACTTCCAGCATCATTCTGTTCGTGTCTCCTTTCTCTCCGTAAAGCTTCACAAAAACCTTGGAGTCTGAACTTCCTCCACTAACATTTCCCGTCTTGACGGCGATATGATAGCTGACGTCTGAAGCACAAGTTGATTGAAGATATTAAACACAAAATATACCTTTAATGGAGAAACCAATCTGAACTTCAGCGTTTTCCCAATGTATAGAAGGTGTGTTATACAAGAGACACACTGTATGATGTATAGGGCTTCGAAGGGGTGTCCCAATTCATGAGGGGTAAGAGCAAGCACGAGGAATGGAACGCAGCCTAAAACTGGTTCATATTATCGTTAAATTGCTTGCTTCGGTCAGAGTCTTTGAGGGGCAGATTTCCATTTTAAAATGCTTTGATTTGACAGTTAATGGAATCCTGTGACATGTAAATAAAATAATTTTGAATTATTCCTCCTTTAAAAAAGCTTCTGAGCTTCTCACTGTAAAGTCGCTGTCCATCTGCAAATGGCACCAGCTCTCGAACAATCTGTCCATCATCTTCATTACGGTCAAACCATCTGAGAGAAGAAGAAAACCTTCAGTCAATTCAGAAACGAGCAGTTTCTCATTAATTCTGCTTCCTTCATAAAACGTCAGAATTTAACCAAATAAAACCTAAAGAGGGAAAAGAATCTGTCAGTGTGATTCTAGTGGATAAACCTGAAGTTACGTGTAAATTTATCTCAATGGAGTTAAATATGGAAGTAGTTTTGTGACAAATAGATGACTGAAGCTTTTTTGTAAACAAACCAAAAAAATAAAAAATAATAATCGAAACTATGATAATGTTTTTGCAGACTTAACTTTTGCTGGTTGCACAAATGTTTTAGCTTGTGAAGGCGGGGCTTAGCAGCAGTTTATTCCTATTGGCTAGTGATATGAAATGTCTTACGCATATACTTATGTTACACTTTTGTAACATGTCATTAACCGGACATTTTCGTCCTAAAAAAGCCATTTAATTGGATAAATAAAAAGTGAGCTGCCAATCACAATCTCACTAGCCAATAAGAGCAAGGCACTGTAAAGAAAAAGAATGTTGCTCAAACAATAATAATTCCATATAGAAGTTTGATATCAGAGGTTGTGTTCTGAGATGTTGTGTGGAGGCATCACCTGTTGCAAGGGAACTCGACGGCCTGAGACTCAGCCTGTCCTTCCTCACGGATCTGAACTTTATCCAGAAACCATCCACAGCCTCCTCCACTGCCGTCATGGCCAATGCGAACCCTGCGCACCGGCCCGAGGGAAACTGCCTCGATGATGAACTCATCCGCCTCCACAGATACAGATATGGGTTTTACAATAATGTAATATTCCTGACACATTACCAAAGTTTTTTTTTTCATTTAGTTGGCTTCGAACATTTTATTACAAAGATTTCAATGCATTAACCAAAAATGTGAACAAAGGGAAGCCTTCTACTGTAAAAAGTTACTAGTAAGCTACTCTCTAATCCACATGCGATGAAAGAGTGGATCCGGTTCTATTTGGTTCTCACTTCACCAAAACTCCTTGTTTTGAACGGCGGAGGCATAATTTATCAGAAACATTATTTCTAACTCTTAGAATGTCAGCAGGCCCCTTTCATTTGCTACTTTAACTATTCAGATTCAACCCAGGTGTTTCTTTTCGACTGATGCTCTATGTCAGTTAATTATAACATTACCCAATTTCAATGAAAAAATAAAAAACATTTTGGACACAGTGGGGCTGCTAATCCCGTAAGGAGATGCACTGACATTGCCCTTCTCGAACTTGTTCACGTTGTTCTTGCAGTTCACCAGAGCCCGATCTCCGCTATCGCCTTGTTCCCCAATCAGACACAAGAACACATGTGCATCGGTTCCACCACCGCTCACGCTCCCAGTATACACAGTCACACGATACTTCACCACTGCACATAAGCATTTTAAAGTTAAGAAACATAATTTAATGTTGTTTATGTCCCATCTCTCTGGGAGCTCACATGGAAGGGGCTCGGGGATCAGGTCCCCTGTGGCCGGCAGCTCTCGGACCACTTCATTATCGTCCTCGTTGGTATCCAGCCAACGCTCACATGGGAACTTATACGTCTCCTTCGTCAGGGTTTTCATGATGGAGATCTGTGGATCAATGAGGCAGAGGTTTATATATTTAGATGAAAGCAGGATGATAACTGAAATCTGGAGCTCGCACTTTACTCAGATGCCAGCCAGCGAACGGGTTTCTCTTCTCGTGCCAGATCCGCAGCTTCTGGAGCTTCCCAAGATCCGGCAGCTCCACCTGAAAACATGTGAGTAAATCTTTAAATCTTTGCTCAATTTCATGGAGATTATAATAGTTTAAATTGGACTAATGACGCCTTAAAAGTGCTTTTTAGAAAGAAAAATTTTTGATTACTATTTACTTAAGGGTAAACTTTAATGTTTGCACATAAGTTTTGAGTTCTTTTTGGGTTAATGTAAACATACAGTGAATCAGTATCTAACAAATCATACCCTATTTTATCACTTTTTTTCATTTATTTCAGTGCTTATTTCAAATCGCTCCCAACAAAGATATTAACCCACCAAAAAAAGGAATGTTAACACAACAAAATTAACAAAATCTGATCTTGGTTTTCTTTGCATTAATTTGCCATCATAGAGGGTTTGTACATAGGACCCTCCTGCCCTATGGTCTTCAGGTTAACAAGAACAAATCTCAGAGTTTTAACCTGAAAAATAACAAAACAGGGATTATGGTTTTAAAATGATCAAATATCAGCCAACTCACCATGAACTTGTCAAGCTGGCCTTGCTCAAAGTTGTCGGTTTTGTTGTCGAGCTTCATCTCGTCAGACTTTCCCTTTTCTCCATAAATCTGCAGCAAAATGGAAGCATCCGTTCCTGCTCCTGAAAGATCAGACGTCCAGATCCAGAGGGACCACGGGTGCTCTAGAAACCAAAAATACTGAAAATAAAATTCCGTCTGGAGCCCAACTACATCAGGTTCAGCGGAGACCCAAACTCACTCTTCTGCCTCTTCTGCCGGAGCGAGACCATCTCATAGAGCTCTCTCTCTATGATTCCATCACCCTCGTCCTCATCCAGCCACTGAGAGCAGGGGAAGGTCTGCTCGATGCCGGTAAACGGACAGAACACCACCACCTGACACACCACAGAGCAAACAGATGCATTTCAAAAGTGAGAGAGAGAGAGAGAGAGAGAGAGGTACCTTTACATACAATTGAAGTAAACTTAGAAATAATTAGATGGCTAAACTTTGATGTTGGCTCATAAAAGTGACATTTAAATGTATTTTGGAAATGGAATGGTTGCCAAGGTAGAATTTCTTGTTGCTTTGGAGAAGTTATTGACATCATTCAATTTTCCCCATGCAAATAAAATTTTCCTAAGCTGAGATAGTGATATGCCAAATTGGTTGCTATGGTAAACAGGCAGGTTGCTATGGAGGGGTCAGTGACAACATAAATGGTTTCTTTAGTCTTAAGTAATATAAACCAACCCCCATGTCCACGGATTGAGTACAGAAAATTTTGTTGCTAGGATAAACAATTTGGTTGCTAAGGAGCAGGTTATTGGTGTTTGGATGGTTATTTCAGGCAAGTCGTAGTTGAAGAGATGAGCTGGAGAAATGAGATAATCTGAGAGTGTACCTTCTCACAGTACCATCCAGGACTGACCCCTCCGTTGTCATGGCCGATGGTGACTCTGCTGAGAGGACTTAGCAGCGCTGCGATCTCCACGTTAAAGATGTCCGTCAGGCCTCGCTCGAACTTTCCTCCCTCCAGGAACACTTTGCCGCTGTTCTTCAGGCCTTTGGAACCGTGCATCACTATTTGGATCTTTGAGTTGGTTCCTGCACCTCGAATGTTCCCAGTCACCACCTGAACATTGTAAACAATTCCTGAGAGAACACACGCACACGCACGCACGCACACACAGGAAAACCAGCCCATTATTAAAACACTGCCCTAAGAGACTGGACCTCAAACAATCTGTTGCACCTATCCAAGGTTTTCCTGATCAAGATCCATACACAAATTCAAAATCACAATGCAGCTAACTTTTAATGTTTGATTCTAAGCTAACTTCTAGTTACACTGTAGCTGTGCACGGACATGTTTCATGCTAGCTGGGAAGATACTGACTGCAAGGGAGATTAAGAATACAATATTTTTATTAAAATCAGTGGTTATAAATGTATTAATTTGTAATATGGTCTTATAAATGAAAAATAAAACTGCAAAGTGAAGTGATAGGTCAGTGATTACCAGTAGGCTGACTGCCTCCCACCAGCACGTCCCTCTGAATCTTCCCATCGTCCTCATCCAGAGCAAACCAGCGGCTGATGGGAAACTCATAGATTGATTTGTTTCCTAAATCATCCACAATCACCTGAGGCACAGAGATAGCATACAGATCATTTAAACTTTAAACTCAAAATTCTTATTTTTCTCAGTCAAAATGCAATTTTTCTTATTTAGTTGTTGCCAAATTCTTATTACAAAATTTAACTTTTCCTTTTTTTGAAATTTCTTTGCTGAAAATCCTGACTTTTTCTCATTAAATCTTATCTCAAAATGTGATGTTTCCCCTCTCAAAATTTCAATCCAGTTTTTGCATAAATTAAAATTTTCTATTGCAAAAACGACTTTCCAGTCAAAAAATATAATTTTCAATTTAAGCAAAATGTCATTGTCCCTTTCTCAAATATCAATGATCCTTGGCAAAATTTCATTTATTTAAACTAGCATTTTTTAATTTGCTACAATTTTCTAGCTTGAAATTTCAACCTTTTATTATCTCCAAATTCAACTTCCTCTCCCAAAGTTTCTATGTTTGTCTGGGAAGTTTGAACCTTTCTTTCACAAAAGGTCAGCTTTCCAGTCATAAAGTTCTATGTTACTCTGCACTTTTCAATTTTCAAATCTCATTATTTAAATGCTATAATTGTAGAATAATTAAAGCCTCTTTCACCAGTTAAGTTTCTTTGGGAAAACAAAGAGATTAAGCTGCAGTTTGCTGAGAGGGTTGGTACATGCTGGTGATATATGGTGTCAGTGCAAATAATCTCTATGCATATCTCTCTCTCTCTCCCTCTCTCTCTCTCTCTCTCTCTCTTCCTCCCTCTCTCCATCTTCCCCTCTCACTCTCTCTCTCCCACTCTATCTCTATCTCCCTCTCTCTCTGTCCTCAGGCTGTGGGTCTCATCTGTAGAAAACCAATCCAGCAGAGGACTGCGGTGTTTCCTTTCAGACTGGATAAGGTGACGAGAGTGACCTCATCTTGAGAGATGTGATTCAGAGACTCGAGAATCGAGCCACGGTGCCAAACACAGGCCACGGACAGGCAAGGATTGTACCCAGATACATAAGCAGTGGGCACACGTCGCTTTACAATGCCCCCTGCCGCCACCATGATGTTAAACAAGAACATTCGCCTCATTTAAGGGGCTTGCACCTTGTCCACGAACCATCCAGCTGAGGATCCTCTGTTGTTGTGTCCGATGGTGATTTTTCTGATTTTGCCCAGGTTTGGAGCATCGATGGTGAACTTGTCCTCTGTCGCCCGCTCAAAATTATTTTTATCATTATCAAGTCGTCTCTCACCTGTGGGAAATACACACATCTTTAGATGGAAAAAAGATAAAACCTTCAAAAAATTTCTTCTAACTTTGATATACAGAACTGTGCAAACCTTTTAGGCAAAGAAATGAAATACTTCAACTTTCTACCAGTTAAAAATCAATGTAAAGGAATACACCAGCTCCTACACATTCCAATTACCCGTGTCTCCATGTTCTCCAAAAATATTGAGGAAGACATCTGCATCGGTGCCACTGCCTTTAACATCAGCTGTGAACACACTCACCACATATTTATTATCTGTAAAAACAAGCAAAATAAACACAATTGAAATCTGAATTTTTAATAAGTCACTTGAATCGGCTGACACAGTATCTGTAATATTCTACTCTTTGGAACAGATCTTTTGAAATTGAGTAACAGTTTTCTCACATTTGGGCATGTCCATGGGGTCAGGACTGCCCAGCAGGTCCCGGACGAACAGCCCATCACCCTCGGCTCGACTCAGCCAGTTATTGCAGGCAAAGTAGAAGCGCAGGTGAGGCCTGTTCATGTCTGTGACCACCACACGGTCCAGAAACCAGCTGGCATTAAGCCCAGTGTTATCATGCTCAATCCTTAACAAATACACATTTACAAAGATTAACTTAATAGCTTAATAGAGTACCTTAATTAACTTTATATTTTAACAAATTAGTCTAATACTCAAAAAATATATCCAGACTATCCAAATACACACATAAATTACTTATCAAACCAAATCACTAAATTGAACCAAATATCATCCATAATTATAAAATAAATCAGATAATGCATATCAATTTATACTAATTCCCAGAATAAAATAATCCACCCAAATTAAGCAAAATAAATCAATCAACACCGATTAACCAAAATAAAATAATCCACTCAGATTAACCAGAATAAAGTAATTTACACAGATTAACCAGCATAAAATAATCCACTCAGATTAACCAGAATAAAATAATCCACACAGATAAAACAATAAAATAATCCACTTGGATTAACCAGAATAAAATAATCCACGCAGATAAAACAGAATAAAATAATCCACTCAGATTAACCAAAATAAAATAATCCACTCAGATTAACCAGAATAAAATAATCCACTCAGATTAACCAGAATAAAGTAATTTACACAGATTAACCAGCATAAAATAATCCACGCAGATTAACCAGAATAAAATAATCCACTCAGATTAACCAGAATAAAATAATCCACGCAGATTAACCAGAATAAAATAATCCACACAGATTAAACAGAATAAAAAAATCCACTCAGATTAACCAGAATGAAATAATCCACACAGATAAAACAGAATAAAATAATCCACTCGGATTAACCAGAATAAAATAATCCACACAGATAAAACAGAATAAAATAATCCACTCGGATTAACCAGAATAAAATAATCCACACAGATAAAACAGAATAAAATAATCCACTCGGATTAACCAGAATAAAAAAATACATGCAGATTAACTAGAATAAAAAAAAATCCAAGCACATTTACCAGAATAAAAAAAACAACCCAGTTTAACCAGAATAAAAAAATCCACTGAGATTAACCAAAACAAAATAATCCACACAAATTGACCAGAATTAAAAAATCCACTCAGATAACCAATACAAAAACACTTAGATTAAATGTAATAAAACAATCCTCTCAGATTAACCAGAAATATATATTGTATAATTGATTTTTTTATAATAAAATATTCAAATTAGAAGAAAATCAGCTCACCTTTGAAAACGAGCTCACCTGATTTTCTTCAATGGTCCTACATTGTGGGTTTTTATCCGGAAAACATCGGTTTTGTTTTTCTCAAAAGCTGTTCTATTTCTGCACAAAAAGTAACAATCGATGAACAATAAGTATCTTCAGGCTGTCTCCATTTATATGCATTAAAATGTAACATTTCTATTCAAATTGGGTTCAGAACACAAACAAAGTCCGATCACAGTATTTACCTTCACTCAGAATATGCTTTCAGATTAATCCAGATTAATTAGATATTCTCAGATAAAACAAATCCATTCTGATTAACTTGAGATTAATCAGATGAACCATATCCACTCAGCAAAAATAAACCGAAATCCATCAAGTATTACCTTTTACTCGGTTAAACACATTCACACTGGTTAACAAATCTTATAAACCAGATTAGTCAGTTTAGAGTGGAGATCGGTCTGAATGATGTGTGTCTGGAAACCAATAGTAAAGTGCTGAGATTTCATCTCTACAGCACAATTCTATTCATTTCCAAAGCGGTTTTATTCAATTCACACTAGTTCATCGTCATGATGTACAACACATGCAGATTCCAGCCGTTCATTATGAGGAGCAATAAACTCATTTTTAACGTTCCCACGGATTAGCTTTTGGTCCTTAATGAAAGGTTCTGGAACATGATGTGCGCAATAAAAGTCACAACAGAAACAATAATAGCTTAAATTGGAATAATGAGATACCTCTTCTCTGTGCTGTAGACACAGGAGAAACAGAACCAATAGTTACATTTAGGTATTTAACATTGGCACTTCCATACTTTCTTACACAAACTGGAGGTTTGGTGGCTATAACTGTGGAGTCTTCCATTCTTAACCTCTGAAATGGGGTCTCAAACCATATTTCCCTTTCACTATGATAGAGCATGATAAAAAATAAAGCATTGTACGTACAAAGTCCTGCAGATACAAGCATTGCAGGAATATAGAATTGCAGAAAAAGCATTTTGGAGATTAAACGTATGAGAGATTATTAAGCATAAATGGATAAAGCATTATGGAAATAAACCATTGCTGAAATAAAGAATTCCAAATTGCGTTGTGGAGTTGAAACATTGCCGAGTTGATTCGATTGGGGAGATAAAGCTTTGTGAAGATGAAACATTGTGTAGATAAAGCGAGAAAGCATGGATAAAGCATTAGAATTTTCTAAACATTGAGACAGGGGGGATATGAGCTATACACTGCTAAAAGCATCTCAAAAGTAAGCAGTTGTATGTTTGATGGTTTGCGATGTGTGGGTGTGTTTTCTGACTTGCTGGCCAAGTGTAGCTTGGGAGTGATGCCATAGTCGCCGAAGAGTGTGACAAAGACGTTAGCATCTGTTCCAGCTCCGTTAACATCTCCAGTGATGGTCACCACCTCATACACTGCAACAATGACAAACATAGACATAGTTTACAAGCATGAACCTGTAACTGGGTCATTCTGTCCCCTAATCAGAACTTTTCCAAATGAAACTCAAGAGCAAAAGAAAGAAAACTGCTTGTAAATGTATATTTCCTTTGAATATAATAACCTCTGAAAAAAATCTAATAGTACGAAAAGACAGATTGATTTTATTTGTGCTAAACTATCTCAGTTTTAAAATCTCTGCAGTTGGTGTTGCACTCAAGTGAAGGACTCAAACTGGAAACACGTAGAGCATGAGAGCAAACAATCATCGGAATCGCACTAAACGCGCACACGAACACACACGTCGTGATACATTAGTAATGAGGAGATTCCATAACACCCAATGAGACACGCTCCAGCGAACAAGGAGAGTGTGAAACGCCTGATGATCAATGAACAACTCATTAATTCAACATTCAAACACTCCAGGAATCAAACCGGCTCCAGTAAAACAATCAGCATCCTATTACAGTCAGGTCATGATTACAAATTAGTCATTCGGTCGTAACCTACCAAAGGTCTTCCTTGTCCCAGTTTTGAACTGCTACCAGGTCATTAGATTGCTAGAATTCACCAGCATCGGTAAGGGCCAACTGTGGCCCTCAGTTTCAACCATCAGTCGAGAGGAACCCCAACATTATACAGCCACAAAACCTACAGCGAGTGTTTCAGTTTCATTTTCCTATGATGAACAGTGTTCCACTTTCTCTGTCCAAATACAGAAAACCTCCAGCGCTATATTGAAGTGTTTCAGTTTCTCTGTCCAAAAAGAGCCATCTAAACTCCAGCACTTTAAGTGTATCAGTTTAACTGTCCAAATATTTTACCTTTCTTCTTGTGATACTCGTCCTCATAATTCTCCACTTTATCCGGCTGGTAGTTCCTCAACTCATTCTCATAGATCTCCACATAATCCTCATTCTTGCTCTTTTTCTTCTTCTTCTTATCATCGCTCTCTCCTTTCTTGTCTTTCTTCTTCTTCTTTTTCTTCGAACCCCCATCCTCCTCCTCTGGCTCTGACTCTTCATCTTTCGTTTTCTTTTTCTTCTTCTTCTTCTTCTGCGAATCTTCCTCCGGCTCAGATTCTTCATCCTCTGCTTTCTTCTTCTTCTTTTTGGACTCGTCTTTGGACTTCTTGTCTTTGGAGCCCATGATGAGGAGGTTGGCGATGGGTTTCAGTCAGTTCAAAATCCTCCCATTATCAACGTTTTGTGTCTGTCCTCCTCGTCTTTATTTAATCAGAGAGAAAAGAAAGGAGATAAATCAACTACAAAACAAATTTTCACATTCAGGAAGGCACATTGTGTCTCTTACCTTGTCTTCGCCTCCTTCTGCCTTTGTTTTCTTATCCTTCTTTTTCCATTTTTTATCTCCCTTTTTCAGCTTTCTAAAAATTTTCTCCTCTTCAACTTTCTATGCTGTTTTCTTTTAACTTTCCTGTCCTTGCCCCATCTTTTTTGTCTACCCTTCCTTCTCCTTTTGTCTTATTTTCCTCCTGTTATCATCATTCTTTTCCCCTTGTGTTCAAAGTGTTACATCATTGATCTTCTTTCATCTCTTTCTCTTCTCTTCTCGTTTCCTCTCTGGTGCTCTTCTCGTTCAGCGGTGATGTGGTTGAGCGTGTCCGCGTCCTCGTCCACGAGTGGACTTTGATTTCCGCTGCTGCTGCTGGTGCTCTTGAGTTTCCTGTGACCCGGAGTATGTTTCTCTCCTCTTCAATCATTCATCCCTTTCTTTACTACGGTGAAACTTTAACTGTGAACCAGAGCACGCTCAACTGTGACCGACAGCACCTGCAGAACAAACACACACAGGGGGCTTTCCTGGTCCGCACGGTTAGGCTACAGATGCTTTCTGCAAAAAATGCTCCAGTTACACACCAGACAAGATTGTGGATATACAGCTCAAGAGAAACTTATTAGCCCCTGTGAAACCATAGGCTTTTCATCTGCAGAAAGGAGGCATTCTTTGTTGAATGACAAAAAGCCAACTAAAACTTAGTTTCTTCAAACATCTTCATAAAAATCCTTCAACCATAATGAAAATTCCTGCACTGAAACACCCCCACAGCAATATCTTCCCACCATCATGCTTCTTAATAAACATTAACCCTTCTTTCTCTCAAGTCCAAACAAACTCTTTTGCCTTTGTCAGGATGACTGTGCAGATTATTTTACTAGCTGTTTTACAAGATACTAATCCTCAGCTTTTGTAGAGTAGATAACCTGCTGTCACTTTACATCTCCGGTACATTTGATGCCGATATGCATCCTTGGTTTCAAGAGATTTGGATTGATTAACAGCTTTTCTGCACAACCACTTGTGGAAGAGAACACAATGTGCAAGTATAACTCCTCAGTTTTTTTTCTGTTGTATGTGATTGCAGGTTTACAACCATTTATAAAATGAAATGCAAATGGGATCGAGAGAACTGTTTTATTTTTCAATTTCTTTCACCTCCAACTAAATTTGTACATAAAAATATGTATAGAAATATGTATTTTAAAATGTAATTATATAAAAGCAGTGAAGTGAATGAGCAGAGGAATAAAGGGACAGGAAATCATCTAATAAATCTGCTCACTACTGACACCAGTCTCAAGTGGTAAGACAATGAATTGCAGCTTGAGTTACGGTACTTCCTTTTATACAAAGTGGGAGGTTGCCGCTTGATTCAGAACATGCCTGAAAACTTCAAAGGTCTTCAAAACAACACACATCACAGAGAAATCATAAAAATTAAATAAAATCTTTAAAAAAAAGGTTAATTACAACATTAATTGCATGTTTCAGCCATTACCAGAAAAAAAAATATCTAAAAGAAGAGATGAGCTCCTGATGAGAGAAAACATCCTCAAACACACCAGAACATGCCTCACATGATTATTTATCTATTAATCCGTCACATAAACAGCATCGATGATGAACAGGCCTTAGAGACAAACCCCAAGCTTTAGGTTCAGAGTGGAAATGTAATGCAAAAGATGCAGCGCAAACAAGTTTAAATCAGGTGAAAAGTGACGTACATTTAATAACTAGCATGAGATTGTTTACCCTGATCCCAGGGTTCAAAAACTAGGGGCTTCCTGACTGCCTTGACCACAGCAGTGAGTGTGAAGGCACCCTGTGTTTCCCAAAGCACCGTTGAAGATGGTGGCATTCATCCTTGCTTTGGTTTCAGTGATTATAATCGAAGACAGAAGTTTGAAGGGAGGGTCTCGATCTGGTGGTAATCTGGAGTTTGAACTTGAATCCTGAGAGCAAAGCTTGTTTATCACAGCATCCGATGTACCCAGAGAGCCCTGGCCTCCAGCACTGATTTAATCCTTGCTGGGAGACTCTGCAATGTGTGCACGAGCGCATCCCTTCTCTCTGACTTACTCACACTGCGTGCTTCTGAATGTTTCGAGCTCTGTTGGAAAGAGCTTTTAAGAACAATTGAATAATCTAATAAGAATGAGTGAGTGAAAAATCTAATGATTTAAAATGGGCAAATAATGAAATCAAAGGCAAAACTTCTCATATATTGAAACCTGGTAAAACAGCGCTTAATCTGGCACCAGCAACCAAAATAAAAAAGGTTATATTAAGTGAACAAAATTGATAAATTTGGCTACGTAAATGTGCAAAAATGTGCACAAATCCAATCTGTCAAAAACAAGATCTGTCAAAATCTGCTACCCAGAGGGTTAACTATGCAACAGAAAGTTTTGCATTATATGATTACATTTGGCAACAGAATGCCAAAGATTATTGAAAAAAAAGTCAAGTGACGATTGCACATTTTAATAAAGAAGGAGACTTTCGGGCAACCAAACTAACAAAAAAATTTACAGTTACAGCACTCGGCCGACAATATGGCAAAAACGGATGAAAATGTGCAAAAAAAAAAAAAATAAAAAATCTGGAAACAGAATGTCCAATTATTTTTTTATGTCTACACCAATAAAAAAAATCATGCCTGAATGCATCAAAAGAATGGCTGCCAAAAAGACAGACTGCAAAGTTTTAGATCTGGCAACTGAGTATTAACATGAATTACATGCATAAAGAACAAATCATCAATGCAACAAAACTGAACAGAGTTTCTAAATCCTCCCTATGAGCAGAAGTCCGTTTATGTTTGTTTATCGGCTGTTTGTGTGGGAAGCAGATGCTGGAAAGGTTTTTCATGAAAACATCTCAACTAGGTTATTTCCTGCAGGGCCTGGATGTGTTGATCTCGATGTGACGGATGTGAACTCTTCTGGAAAAACAAACATATTCAGACACACACTTTCAAACCCGTCAGAGTTCAGGAGCAGCTCCGTGACTTATTAACCACTGAGCTGGGGAAACAAACAGCGTGGAAATAATTTCCACTCATTCCGGATCAAACATTTTCAGCATTTTCTTGTGGAATTTTGAAACGGAAACAGCTAGACAGGAAGTCTGGTTTGACCTTGAGCTTTGATTTTTTGCAGAACTGTCAATGTATAACCTTTTCTGGTTCTAAATGCTCAGAACTTGTATTTGCTAGCTTATTTGTTAAAAAATGCTGCAGCCTAGTTTGAATTGATAGAAGAAACAAGACCACATCACACCTGTTCTGTGTTCCCTGCACTGGATAAATACTGCATTCATTTTAGGATTCTGCTTTTCTAACATATTTGACTTCCAAGCACAGACTGTAAGCATCAAGGAAGTACTATGGAGCACCATTTTTATTCTGCCGTTAAAGTTTAAAGACAATCTTTCAAATTTCTCAATTGTTGGATAAATAAGTTAGATGCAATAATAATAATGCTATTTTAAGCTGACTTGATTTCTTTTTCTCTTAAACCTATACTCTTACTAAACCTATTTTTAAACAGTTGCTTTAGATCTTTGGCCATTGCAATAACTTGTTCCAAAGCATTTTAAAGTCAAGTCATGATTTTATTATTTAAAAACACAGCCCTATATTGTCTGGATTTAATACAATAAATAAGATGATGTAGCGTCACGTCGCTAAGTCAATTAAAGTGCATTAGTGAAATCAATTTTCTTCATTCAGATGCTCTTCTCCTGGACGTTGTTGTTGTTGTTGACACTCCTCTGTTGATTCTGGTCTTTGGATTCTGATGATTCTTGGAACTGATTCTCATCTGGACTCTTTGGGCAATTCCCTGAAGTCTCAAAGGAGCTGGAAAAATCCTGAAGCTCTTCGGAGGCAGGAAACATAGATTCTCTGAAGGAAAAAACACTGTCATAATGTTAATGAAACTAAAACATGCTGATTCGTGAAGTAAATATGTTAGTAATAAACAAATGACAATTTGAAGAAACGTGCAATAACCGTGTAGATTTAGTGATTAAATAGTGTACCAATATTAATGTTAAAACATGCCGACCACATGATAAACAATGTTCAAAATATGTTAATTCATCACCAGATTGCTAGGTGATCTTTAGCACAAACATGGTCCTAACATGGTAAAATTGAAAAGGCTACCATAGATGCAACACATCTACAGCATGTTTACGTGCTACAGAATGCAAGTGCTCAGTAATGTAGAATTCTCACCAACAGCAACATGCTAATAAAGGTCATCAAACTGCTGAAGTATATAGAAAACAAATTCACCATGTTTTCATGGAAAGAAACTAGCAACATGCTAACAAATGCCACGGTGCACTGAAACTTGTTAACCAACTGAAAAAAAAACGTTTGCCACATGCTAATGTGGAAAAGTATATTGATAACGGTTACGATGTGATACAATTGAAAGAAACATGCTAGTCACATGCTAATGTAAGCCACCATAATATTCATTCATTCATTCATTCTCTAAACCGCTTATTTCCTTTTTTTGGGGTCACGGGGGTCTGCCGGTGCCTATCTCCGGTGCACATTGGGTGAGAGGCAGGGGTACAGCCTGGACAGGTCGCCAGTCCATCACAGCCACAATAATATCTTTGTGCTATTTACAAATTTACCATGTGTCAAAACATCCACAAACATAATGGCAACATTTTGTTGCAAAATGCTAGAAACACATTCAACATCTGGTAACACTAACACATGCCAATGAATGCCGTTGAGTGCTCAAAATGCATCAACAAATTAGAAAAACGTGTTCACCATGTGGTGCTGAAACATGTTCAAGTGTAAAAAAAAAACATCCAAGAAACAAGTCAATTACATGCCAATGTGGCAAAGTAAGTTGAAAATGAGGTTAATGTGACAAACATGCACAAAAAACATACTGGCAACCATTACCATGTTAAACTAAGCTAAAATCATGGTAGACATCTGGTATAACATGCTACAGATAGCCGGTAGAATGCTGAAAACATATTCAATGTTGTATTCAAACTACTAGGAATTAGGTCTACTTTCAGGGAAACATGCAAGAAAACATGTTAATCAATGTAGCGATTCTAGTTGTGTACTGAAAGAATTTTTTTTGCCAAGAGAAAGGGCATTATTGGATACCACCAAACTGTTAGAGAATGCTAAAAGCGCACTCACCATATGCAATATCACACTAGCAACATGCTAATGAATATCAGTACAGTGTTAAAACAGGCGGATGATTTGGTCATCACGCAAAAAAACATACTAGCAACAATCTAATCCATACACATGTGTTTTGAAACCATGTTCATTGTGGATCAAAGCCATGCTAGCAACAAGCCAATGCTAGCATACTGCTAAAATGTGATAAAAATGCTTTGCATCTGTAAACTTTACTAGCCATTTAAAAGCTACTCTAAATTATCTGAAGAGTGATTATTTTCTACAAGTTGCAAAGCAACATGTTAATTTAGGACAACTGTCAAAAACATTTTGCCAATCACATCAACACACAATAAACATGTGATGAATCATACTAGAAACATGCTAAGATGGTGTTAAATGGATAAACATGCATGTTGTTTTATAAAATTGTTAAAACATGCTGAAAAAGTAACACACAAGTTAAACATGCTAAAGCAATGTTACAAATCTGCTAACTCTTTCTGATTGGAGTGATTCTCATCCTCAATTTTAGGCGGGTACAGTGATGTCTGAGAGGTATTGGAACCATCCTGAATCTCCCTGGAACCGTTGAATCGAGAGTGTCTGATGGTAAACGCCTGCGGTGCGTCCCCACACAATCCCTGGCGCCTCGTGCCAAACACACTGCGCAGCTTCTTTATGAGTCTGGACAGGAGAGCTTTGCGCAGGAGGATGTAGATCCACGGGTCCAGGATGGGGTTTGTTGAAGCGAAGCGAATGGCCAGAAGATCTGGATTCTTCTCCAGACGCTTCTCCACTGGCGTCTTGTACAGCTGGTTCAGAAACACTTGCACCTGGGAAGAATATTCAACACAAGCAAGAGATGTACCGTGAAGAAAAACAAGGAATAAAACCCCAGATAATGAAGCAGAAAAGCAGTAAGATATGTTTAATTGTGAACAGTTGATAAATAAGAGATTTTTACACTTACCCTTTGTTTCAAAGCTCAGAAAGAGAGCTATAATCCAAAAATATTGTACTTCATCATCAGCAAATTTAAGGTTTAGGAAGAAATTATAAATATTTGTTTTCCTCTTGAATTATTTTATCTTATATGTACAGGTGAGTGTCTTTCCAAATTAAGTCTAATCACCTGGATTGGAACCCAGTTCAGCTGTAGAAAAATAGAAAGCATCTGAGTTCACTGTGAGCTCCAAAGGCTGCATCTTTACACGGTTGCTTTGTTTTTATTTTTTTAAATGCTGCACAGTGAAAACTTTCAAGATCATCTATATTATGTGCCTGTTGTTTTCCTGAAAAGAAATAATCATATTGTCACATAATTCCAAATCTCTACACATTTGTCACTGTAACAGCATGAACCGAGAATGTTTCAGCATGTTTCCCCCTTCAAAATACTTTATCATCTCCATCAAAGTCCTCCTTTACAGATTTGAGGTCAACCCGAGAGTCCAGGAAAGTCTCCAGCAAGCAAACACAAGCTTTTATCATCTCCATCACTTTTTCTTTCACAATAAAAGAATCGACTCTAGAGGAAAGTCTTGAAGCGCCATTCAATGGTGAGAAACTCCCAGATAAGAGTTTTGATTTCCAGGATAAAAAAAATACACACACACACAAAGTCCAAATCCAGAAGGCCACTCACCACCAGAGGAATGGAGCAGATCAGCACCACAGCGGAGGTGGCGATCAGCAGCAGCACCATCCGGATCTCCGCACCGGCCAGACGACCCAGGCTGCGGCTCCTGCGGGGGTCCGGTGGCCCTCTCTGGGCGTCCGTCCCCAGCGAGGTCCGTCGGACGAAGCCGCGGTGCATCCGAATCAGCGCTCCGCACACCAGCACGTTACAAATCACGGTGATGAGGATCAGGAGCGAGCTGCAGCCGGCATACGTGTAGGAGAACGCGGCGTGCACGCTCACGTTGGTCCTCCAGTCGATGAAGCACCAGGTTTGAGGATACTGCATCTTCACCTCCCCAAAACCGACGCTCGGAAGCGCGCAGAAGAGGATGTTTGACGCGTAAATGGCGAGCAGAGTGACCCCCGCCAGACGCTTGTCGATGTAGTCGTTGTAGAAGTACGCGTGGTTGATGGCGATGTATCTCTCGATGGACATAGCGCAGATGATGCTCAGTCCAGCGAGGGAGAAGAAGAGCAAAACGACGCCGAAGTACTGGCACAGAGCGTCCCCGGCGGGCCACGCGCCTTTGACGTAGGTGGCGATGGTGACGGGGCTGGCGAGCACGGTGCCCAGCAGGTCTGTGACCGCGAGGCCGCACACCAGGGTGTAGAAGGTGCTCTCCTTCTGCTCGCGCCGAGACCGGAGGAGCACCACGATCGCGATCAGGTTGCTGATGACCCCGAAGATGAACATGATGGCGGGGATGGTGGGTTCCATCGCGCGCCTGGAGAGCCGGGTGATTCTCTAAACGCGCGCTCGGGTGTGAAGCATGGTAAAAGGTTTGGGAATCAAGCACCTCGTCTGACGCACAAAACGCACTCCCAGAGCACTCAGGTCATTTTCACACCGCCTCGGGCTTTGGGCGGCTCATGGCTGGACTCCGAGGGGTGGAGAAGAGAGGACCTCTCGCTTTCGCTCCCTCCCTCCCTTATCCCTCAACTTCTGACAAAACATTCACTGCACTGTTCAGACATTGTGCCACTTGCTGTAATAAACCCAAACAAGCACACACAGTAAGATCATGAAAATGATCAAATTTTGTTTTTCATTTGCGACTATTTTTATTGTTTCATCACGTGCTGAATTAAATATTCAAAGCTTTTGTTTCATGAAATGTTCAATTTCTTTTTAGCAAAGAGGTTTCAAGTGTTAAAAAAAATAAATAATAAAAACAGTGAGGACTATTATCAAGACATTGCAAAAACAAGTGGGAGAGGTTTCTAGAAAGACACTAGTGCAAGACTGAGACAAGTCTGTAAGTTATGTCTCAATGAAGAGTCACTAGAGCCCTGAAGAGGAATGCACTGCGAGGTCCTGAGCAAGGACTCCACTTCACAAGACTAAACATCTCCTAGCCAGAAGTAACTTTTGTTAAGCACAACCTGGAGAAATGAAATACAGTCTGGAACAAAACAAGAGTTTTGGTTTATTTTTGAAGAAAGGAGAGAGAGGAATTCAACCTCAAGAAAGCATGATGGTGGGAGGATAATGCTGTGGAGGTGTTTCACTGCGTTTGGTGGTGTAAATCTCATCAGGGTTGAAGGAAACATGAAAAAGGAAAGAGAACTTTAGGCCGTCTGCAAGAAAACTTGGTTTAAGTCAACATTTTATCTTCCAGCTTGATAATGACCCAAAGTACACCTCGGTTGTGGTGAAGAAATAGTTCCAAAAGAGCAAAGTGACTGAACTTGACTGTTCTGCACAACCCCAGAGATGAAAATCTGCAGGCCACACTAAATATAGAATTTGTGCCAGAAGTCCAAAGAATCAAGGGGCTTGAGGAATCTGCTCTAGAAGAGTGAGCAGTTATTCCTCCTTGAGACTCATTGAGAACTACAGCAAACAACTAAAGTCTAAATACAATTAAATAACCTCCATAAATATTATTTTATAGATCTTATTTATTTAGAATTCTAGAATTTACTACTGTTGCAGCACTGGCAGCCGGTACAGTGTTTAAACAAAAAAACATAACTTTGATTACTTCCACAGCCACCAACAGCTACACATTATTTGCTAGTCTTTTTTTATTTTTTATAAAAATTAGAAAGAAATCTGAAAAGAAATTGGTGTGTTTTTTTCATTTTGTATTTCCCAAAAAATTTTGTTAAATGCAATTAAAGGGAGCAAACTATATACACAAAAGAGTGATATAGAGCAAAAAAGGTTAAAGCACAAATCCAACATTTTCACCGAAGCAAAGTTTTTGTATAATGAGGTTAACAATAGGAATCAATCGTGTTTGCTGTACTTGCGATAAAAATATCTTAAATATGAGCAATGCATGCTCTGTAAACAAAACAGTATTGTCTGGATGAGAAGTAAACTGTTTGGATTGGCAGCAGTTGATGTCTGACTCCACATCTGGAGGAAAAATAAAGAACGCTGCAAAGCTGAGGAAATGTGCATGTAATCAAAGTCTAAACATGTTGCATTAAAGACAACCTTAAGAGAAATGTTAAGAACAAAATAAAACTACAAATGGAGCAACATTACTCAAGTCTTGAGCTTTGATTATTTTTTCTGAGTAAAGCTCATGCTCAGTTGCTGCTTATTGAGGAATATAGTGCTGTTGATGATGGTACAACTGGCATATTCATTATATGTAAAAATGACTTCCATTGGTAGGTCTCTTTGGTCGGGGTGGCAGCAATCTTACCCCTGTGTTTTGTGCATGTGGTTTCCTCGAAAAATAAAATGAGTACGTAGCTCTTTGTCTTTCTGTAAAGATTTGGGACACCCCTTTACCTCATGTATCTAAAACCAAGTGTTTTAGTTTTGTCTAAACTCTAGCTCTATCTATTTTAAAGCCCAATGAAATAACACTTTGGCAACAGAGAATTTAAAAGCTCTTACATCAATTGGTTCTGACATGGAAGCACAGCGGTGTCTCTTATTACCCGTCCAGATTGATTGTGGTTAGCGAGACGAGTCGAAGCAGAAAAGCTGTAATGAGATTGGACATGATTAGAATCATTCATTTTAGCTGAAGAGTTTGTGGTTTTTAGCTGGAACAGAAGAAACAAATAATGTTTTTGACATGAAAACCTGAAGAGGAAACCTGTAGTTGTGGGAAAATGACATTAACCTGGCTCTGCTTGGTGCTGTAAACCAGTTAGACGATAAAGAGACCAGAATAAAAGCTCTGATTCGTTTAGTCGCCATCACAGATATTTGAGATGCTTATCATGATGCAACCCACAAGAGCACATCTATGAGGTCATAATCTGACACGTCACAGACTCAGAAATCAGATCTCTCAAGGGTAATCTTCTCATTAACGTCCAATTCAGAATGCAAAATGATAGATGACTTACCTTCTCATCCACTAAACATCACCAGTCTGGATCCTAGCTTGAAAAAAAAAGAACTATATAAACATACAAATAATCATCATAATAATACCAGAAAGCTTTTTATTATTCAATTAATCAGACACACACAAGACCATAATAAATGAATATATGTGGGTAAAAAAATCCATCCGCCAACATTACTAGATTGGTGGATTTCTTCTGGTATAAGATAAAACACCAGACATTAAATAACAGTATTTCTGATAACTTTTATTGAGGGGATTGAGTTGAAACACTTTATATTTAGATTTAATGTGTTTTGCTTTAACATTAAGTAAAAGTACTTCTTTGTCGATGTATTAAGATTTTTGCGGTAAAAACCGCTAACCGCTAATCTAACGGTTTCAATGCAAAACGCCATAGACTGATGCTAAATATTGTGACGACCCTGCGTAGCGTCGTCGCCGCGGTGCATCATGGGAAGCGCTTAGAAATTAGTTTTAAAGCAATTACTCTGATGTTATGCGTTTATGTTTATGGCCTTTATTATTTTGAATATGTATGTGATAACAGTTTATGGTTTGTGTATGTTAATGTGTGATTTGTTTCACATTGTCGGACTAACCGTCCATGATACACACAGTGTAATGGGTGCGGCTACAGGTGGCCGCAGAGTGATGGTTGATTTTGAATTGGTTTACAATAAACAGCATTACTGCAGACAGTCTCTCCGGGCAATTTCTTAACAGCACTTTTAAGCGCTAACAACAGTTCTTCTAAGAACTCTGGGATTCCCTGGGGTCGTGCGGTGTATGGGACACAGGGATCTCCACCGGTATAGGCGCTCAGCATAGCGTAGCTGCATAGTTAGCTAGTTAGCCACGATCTCAATTAGCTGCTCGTCACAATATATTAGCATATTGTAAAAGTATGACAGAACACCTTATTGAGTAAAAACGTCTAGTATTATTGAGTTCATAAAGTTACTGTAATTAAATTCGCTGCAAACATGCTAAACGTAGCTGTCACGTTAGCCTAAATTTTTTGTTATGAAGTCAACTAAGTTCTCAACAGAATAAAAGTATTTTAATTCATTTAATTATGTACAAATATTTGTATATTGTGAGGTGATATGTTATATATATAACAAATAAAATACATAAATTATGTTATTACAGAATTATTGGAAACCCAATACATGTGTGTGGCTTGTTGATACTGTAATTTTGTTAATCCCACAAAATCTTAAAATTTATTGTCTTCTTTTGGTACATATTAATGTAATTTTATTTTCAACAAAACAACAGATCACAGAAGTAATTTTGCTTTACCACCAGTGTCATGGAGTCCATAAGGCCAAATATAAAGAAAGCAATTATCTCACCACAGTTATGCTGATGACACTCAGATCTTTTATCCCCTTGTCCAAAAGACTGCAGCCCCTATGTGCCTGAAAGTTCTTCAGTTGAACAGATGGCAGGGAGGTCAAAGCATTTGGAAACAAAGATGAGGTTCTCAAGAGGGTGAGTTTGTAATCTGATAGTAGTTTTGAGAATCATGTAAGAGGAATTACTAAATCAGTTTATCATAATCATTGCAAGGATTATATGCTTTCTTTTCAATTAGTAGCTTTTCTGAAGATAACTTCTCCTGTAACTACATTACTAGCTGTAAACCGAGTTGAATGTTGCAAGAAGATGGGTATCTGTGATTGACATACATTTCAGTCACAAAATAAAATGAAAAAAAAAAAACATATCCAAATTAAAATTAAAATCATCAAAAGAATCTCTACCCCTTGTTGTAAATTAGAGCTAAAATACGGCACCAACATTTCTCAGGAGTTTTCTAGGAGTGTAGTTTAAGTCATTCTTTTTTTTTGCATTGCTTTCAATGCAGCTTTAAAAACTATTTAAATAGTTTTACCAAAGTTTCCATTTAAAACTGTATGTATTCCAGTTTCTCTTCAACCTTGGTTGGATGCTAAGATTTCACAATATGAGCTCGTCACAATTATTCATGCTCAATTTAAATTCATTTAATTCTTGCAGTTAATTTAAAGCACCTTGGACAACAGATGTGTTAAAAATGTACTATGCAAATATGCTTAGAGTGCCAAAAAAACAAACGCAAATGATACAAAATAGGGTATATTCACTGTTTATTTCTATTGTGCAGATTTTCAAGGCTTAAAAAGACATTACATTTAAAGAGACAGTGCCACAAAAAAAAGAAACCACTCTAATTTCAAACCATTTGAAGTTTGTTTCTTAAGGTTTTTCTTTCAAAATTAAGATTTTGGCTAAAGTTTTAGAATCCCATTTGTTGGTGTCGACAGTCTCTTGCGCACACAGACCTTTCCCCGGATGACCCGAGCAAACAGCGGTGCTCTCTCACTGCTGACCACGTTCAGCTGTACGATCCTCTGCTTTCTCTCTGCTCTTGCTCTTTGTCTCTCTCTCTAAGAGCTGCTGTCGATCCGCATCCCAGCTCTTAAGTTTCTGGTGGTATTCATTCAGATCTGCTTCCTCACACAACGGCAGATTCTCTTCCGTCAGGAGCGACACCAATGACTCCAAACTCCTCGAGTCGATCTGATTCTGAGCCTGGAGCTGCTGCTTTAGTTCCTACACATGAACAGACACATGAAGAACCGGGTACAGGATGCTCAGTTCTGACTCTTCTAGAATTTTACTGTACTGACGTTGAACCGCTGGATGTATTCTGACAGACTGAGCCTCTCCTTCGTGTCTTCCTCCATTAGATCTGACTTTTCCATCCCTTCATTCCATCCTCGATCAGAGAGCACAGAGAGATCTCGAAGAATCTGCTCCACACCATCCACCTGAGATGCACAGGCGAAATCATCTAGTTTAGCATCTTTTTAATCTTTAGATTGTTGGTAATGACATTAAAAAAAAAAAAAAAAAATCCTAACTTTTCAAATATAATTGTCATTTTATTATTCATCTACATTTAGAAATGAAAATGTTCAGTATAGCGCAGGAGCTTTGGACAGAAAAACTGAAACACTGCTGAGTATAGAGTTATGGATTAGATATGCAGCACTGAATTTTGGAAACACACTATTTAAACTTCTGAATCAACACGATCAAACTTTTCTTATCCCCTAATCTCACCCTCTGCAATCCCCTTCTTTCATCTCAAAGCACAACAGCTTCACTGATCTGGACTTTATCAGTCGAAACACTCCCAGGCCGCATTACAGTCATTAAGTAATCATCTTAATTAAATATCTCCCCACCACATCCGCAGATACGCTGAGCTCTCTGAAGTCTGAGCTGAGAGTTTCCATCACAGAGAGCGCTCGTTTAAGATACCCCGACGTCCAGATCAGAGGAAGCCTATGGTACACCTTATGGATCCCTCGGGAAAGCTCCACTTTACCTGCAAACACAGTGAGAACAGTTCGTGGTGCAAGCAC
This sequence comes from Danionella cerebrum, assembly GCA_007224835.1. Taxonomy (NCBI): domain Eukaryota; kingdom Metazoa; phylum Chordata; class Actinopteri; order Cypriniformes; family Danionidae; genus Danionella; species Danionella cerebrum. The sequence goes on along the minus strand of SRMA01015356.1, from coordinate 285,492 downwards.
ACCGAGCAGCCGAGTTATGACTTTACGTACACAAAGCCAAAGTCTTTTTAGGGCCAAAAAAAATTACTGAGCCTGTTGGATTAAATAACTTAGGAAATAACTCACTACATTGCATTTTAATTGAGCCAGTAATGTGACGTTCCACTAAACCTACAGCAGCTCAGGAAACGGTGTTTATTTTTACAAACCAATGAGAGCGAGACCCAGAAGACGAGTGCTGAAACCGACAGTGTTCTTCTGCGTCAGTCCAACCAGAAACAGAGACGTCCCGATGGTCTTCTCCTCCTCCCACTGAACACAGAAACACCCACAAAGCCTGTAATCTCGGAAGAACATCACCGAAGCCTTTCACTAGAGGAAAGGTGTAGATGTATTCATCTACATCTTTCCAGGTACTCACACTGAGCTCAGGTTTGGTTGCCAGATATTTGCTGAGGGCACTCAAAGACAGCATCTGAGTGGAGACCAACTCGAACGCCTCCTGAAGCATCACCTCCTCCACAATCGAAGTCGCCTCTGGAAAACGCAATCATTTACTCTCTTTAAAAGATGACATCACCAAACGAAAATGTTTTAAAGATTAACCTTTGTAGTCCTTATCTTTCAAAAAGGAGTCGATCAGGAGATTAAAGGTGAAATTATCAGGAAAAATGCCAAACTGCACCTGCACGACAGAACCAGGAGACAAACACAAGCCATAAAAGTAAAACCATGCTGCTTTGCAAATAACTTTTAAGTTCAAACATGTTGCTTTTGTTCAATTATTGATTCAGAATTTAAAATCAGATAAAATTTATTTTTCAATTAAAATAAAATGTTTTTAAAAATCTTATTTTAACAAAAAAGTGCAAATGGCTCTTAAAAAGAATATAATGTGCAATTCACGCATTTTTCATCATTTGATTTTTAATTACTGTTCACACATGGAATAAACAAACAAAAAAATGGTAAAAATATGACATTTTCTTGTTTAGCCGTGTAGTAAAAATTAAATACATGAATATTGACATTGCTTTGCACATAACTTAAAACAAGAGTATTGGGCCAACTGAATAATTGAATTGAAATAGAAAAGTCTATAAAAAAAAAAAAAAGTACTCTCTATAAAAAGTTATTGCTGCCCCCTAGTGGGTGGATGAGGTTACATCCTTTAATACTAATCGGTTTAAATAAATAGTTTTCTCTTATAAAGAGCATTTAAAATTTAAATCAGTTTCGATAACTAGAATTGAAATAGTTCATGAAGCTTCCGTTTTTTATTTTGCTTAATATTGTGATTTCTATTGTATCCTGGACATAATAAAGTTATGTGTATCATTTGAATGAGAATGGAGCCTCTTAAAGCCCAGCGCTCAGTGATTGGATGTTCACATGCTGGAGCTTTTTTGCTTGCTGGGATGGTTGACAAATTAAAAACTACGGGTTCACCTGACCGTATTGAATTGATTGTATGGAGGTCATACCGAAACACTCCCGTATTAAACAGAGTATTCCATGTTCTGATCATTTCCTGACCTTGTTTTTGACCGTGTAAAGCGCTCTGTCTCTCATGCCGTATTTGAAGCACTGCCGGATCCAGCTGTGGATGGTCCAGTCCCGCAGATAATAGCAATTTGAACAGTGACGGAACCTGAGTGGAATATAAAACACAACCGTGGTTAGCTTTTAAAAGCTAAACAGCCACCAGCTTATGATCTGAGGAGGATATTTACTTATATAGGTAGTACTCCGCTTGACCCACTTCCTCTGGGGATGATATATTATCTACAAACTAAACACAATGTGCATGTTGTATTTAGTCACAATAAGAAAAATTACAAAGCAATGTGCAAAATGTTTGAATAAATGTAAAGGAAGACTTGTGTGTTTTTTTTAAAGGGTAATTATTAAAATAACAAAACATGGTTCAACTTTTTGTCTCTTGCTCACCCGGGCAATAACCAAAGAGCTGACGGGAGCCGACTTCTCAAAGGTTTGATCCATGGTAGCCGCCAACTCCGCTGCACAAGGAGAAAACATGGATCATTGACTTGCACAAATAGGTCTTATGCAAATCATGAACATTAAAAATCTACTATAATAAGAACAAAATCTGACAGAGGGCTAGAGTCTCTTTCTTTCTCTGCTCCCAGACTGAAGCATCTGTGTACGCCGCTGACAGCAAACATCTTCTGCCTACAATAAACAAAAAAAAAAAAGAAAAGAAATATTAGAAGTTTTTGAATTGGAGCAAGTTTCTCGTGGCTTGGGTCTGGCCAAAGTGCTATCAGAGTTTGTTAATTAAATCGTATTTCTTTTTAAACTTGTGCCACAATATAAACAACTAACTACTTAATTATTAGTTTTTTTTATAGAAATGAAAAGAGTTCATTCTTGATCACCAAAAATCGCTCGAGGCATATTTCTAGATTAAAATGGTGTTACAATGCTTATGATATGTATTTCAATACGATTTCGTTTATTTTATTGAGTAAAAACTTTGGACGTGCTCGTCTTTAGATTCACCTCATGACAATCACTTTTGGCTTTATTTAAACAACTCAGCCACACCGTCTAGCGGTGTATAAACGAAACTCTGAATTTAAAATAGCTAAATGCTCGATATCAATCAACCGTGGCACTCACCGACCGATTTATAAAATAGAAATTTGGAAAATGTTCGTCCTGGAAGCAGACAGCGATGGAGTATGGAGGCCGCCATCTTCGGAGTGAACCATCTGCCATTGAAGGGGAGGGAAAACGGTTTGAGATTAATTTAGATTATAAAAAAACCACATTAAGTATACTTAAAATAAAATACATATATCCAAAATGACTGTAATCGCTCATTTTAAATACGATTTGGCGAAGGTTTAATTGAATTACAGAGATAAACACATTGCGTGCATATGGTACAGTCTAAACTAAACCGTTAACCAGAACCTTTTAACTTTTTTTTTTTAACAGTTATTTGTTTAGCTGCGCTCAAATATCTTTAATTGATAGAATCAGTGTTGAATCGTGGATAAAAAATATTCCCTTTTGGTGAGGGTTGATAATGAGCCGATAGATGGCGCTCTGGGCTCACATAGCCACTAATTGGTTGAATGATTAACAAATTAAACTGAAGTCAGGACAGGTCTTCAAATCAGCGCAAACCTTAACCTGCAGTCCTGCACAGAAAGCCATACAACACCAAACATTTTGAGTGTTTTAACCGCTCACAGTGAGAAGCGTTTTGTCCTGATTCATTCAGTACTTTCACTTCAGCACACACCTTCCCATTATTTGTGTGAGCCTTTGCAGGCTTCTGTGACCTGGACGGCAGAAAGTGGATCTGGAAGAAAGGAAGAGGATCTATGCAGTTCCTCTTTTGCACATAAACATCTGAATGTGAAACAGATGAATAGAAACAGCCTGAACAGGGGATCATTTCAGAGGAATCGTGGGGAGTCAAAAATTTGATTAATTGAATGTTAAAAAGAGGTCGACTGATCAGAAAAATGCATCTTGAAATCTTTATTAAACTTATTGCATTAAGTTCAGAGAGGTAGTGTTCCCATAACTATCGCAGGTTAATCAGTTCATCCCCAGCACTTCCCACTCAGCGTTGAGGAAGTGGAGAGAGTTTTTGGTCTGTAGGGAAGAAAACCTGTCTAAAAGGTCATGGAGTAAAAATAGACACAAACTCATAGTCTATCTGTCTGAAAGTGAGCTCTGCGATTAAAATAAATGCAGAGACCTGTAGCTTTACGGGTATGCAGAGACCTGTAGCTATATATGTTCTTTGGATGCCACTAAGCAGTGACTATAGGACATTCCCCTAATACTCTTCTGAATCAGTACAGTATGACTTTTTTAAAACTATTTTTCTCTGATAGCTTAGAATTAAATCATATGACTTTTTTCATCTTTTCAAGTGGGAGAACTTGTACAGTTGGGGGCTGACTAAATACTTTTTTGCTTTGCAGTACATAAAATCAAACAACTTCAAGTGGTAACAGCTCCATCGAAATTATATATGAGTTTGTACCCATGCATTTTTACCCAAAGTAGGTGAAAAACAATATACATCTTGTCACAAAGTCAATTAATCACTGGAATTGCTCAGAAAAGATGTTTTGTTTACAAAAAGGTTATTTCATTTTAGTTTAATGGAAATAGTTTTTAAACTTTGATTTCTAAATTTGGTTTATTAGTCAGCAAATCAGAACAATAAATCATTTTATATTCCATTACTGTTAGAGGTAACTACAATAAAAATAGCTAAACAGGTCACCAAAACACCCTAAATCATTTTAATGGATTTATTTAATCTCTGGCAACACAAAGCTTTTAGGAAGATCTCAAATATCTGGCAACCCAAGGCTTCCTCACACTCTGACTGAATCAAGTGAAAGACGCAAAAAACCTTTTATATAAAAATACTTTTACTTTATAAACTGAATTTTTTTAATTTTTAAAATACACAGAGATGAGTTTGTTTTTTATTTAACAATTAATTGCAAAAAATTTCCTGTCTCAGTACCCAATGACTTAAACATAGACACAAGTTTAATCTTTAAATTATTTTATTGTAAAAAAATACAGATCTGCATTCAATTAGTATTTGATTCACAGCTGATAGAAGGCAAAAATCACGAACACTCAGAAAAGAATCAGTTTTTCTTAAACAAAAAATATATTACGTCTCTAATTTGAAAAAGTACAACTTTTTTTCTCATTCAGGATATAAATAAAAGAACAAATTACTATATTTCATAATTTGAAAACAGAAACAGTGAACACCAAGAGGTTAAAAATATTTAATTATAAAAATTTGCATAATTAGTAAAATTACCTTAAAAAGTCACTACATTTCGATAACGTAATAAAAACCTGAATCAATCAGTGATTTATTTAATCACTTACATGCTAACTTTACAAGGATTTTTGAGTCATATATAAAATATTGAGCAATCTAAGGCTTCCTCACACTTTGGCTCAAAGTTGTTTCACAGTTTTACCACTTTAGTTCATTCTGGCTAAACGCGGTTTAAAGATTTTGCATTCTAAAGCCCAGATGAGCAGTATTTGGGAGCTCCACTCACCTGTGGTCTGCAGACAAATAATCTTAGATTGGTTCGTTTAGAAAAACAAAATCACATTTCAAATAAAAGCAATCTAATACGCATCCACACACAGGCAGCTCTGTTTTCAACTATAACAAAATACAAATGTTACATTTGCGCAACAAATCAAAAAGCAGCAACTAGCAGAAGATTCTTCATAAACATTACCAATAACTTCCACTAGAGGCGCTGTTTAAGAGTCTGGACTGAAATAGGACTTTAGTAAGCAAGGAAATTGTCATTTGCTTTCATTTCATTATTTCTTTTGTTCATATTCACATGCAAAATTTGAACCTACTGCACACATGAGCTGCTGGTAGGTGTAGCAGGTAGTACTGGCTCATTTGAATTGTTAGATTAAATGCGGATCAAATTGGGTGCCCCCTCAGTGTAATCAAGTTTGTTATGGCCCTCCTACTCATCATCATGTTTCTAGGCCTCTGGGTTCTCCTGGGTCACTGGGTTCTCCCGGGTCACTGGGATGTAGATTTGAGGTTTCTCCTCCTCATCTTCTTCCTCTCTGTATCTGTAAATCTGTTTCTTCTCCTTGTCCTCATGTTCTGGGTTTTTGAGGTTCTCCCATGTTTCTGGGCTGTTCTGTCTCAGTCTGAATTTATACAATTGCATTTTTGTACTTGCTTCTTCCTTTTCCTCAAGTAGACTCTCTTCCTCTCTGTATTTGTAGATCTGGGTTACCTCATCTTCCTCTTGTATTTTCTGGTTGTTCTCACCTTCAGACAGTGTTCTGGTCTGGTTCTTCGAGAGATCAAAGGGCTCATCCTGGTTGATTCGAGAAAGAACCCTGAGGAACCGACCCCTGCGCCTCAGCACTGGATAAGAGAGAGAGAATTGCATCACACTTTTTAATTTCCATGAAACTTTGATCAAAAACTCTAAGAAATGAGGCATTTTATCAGAAAGAAAATTGAAGAAGAATGAATCAATAGTACAGGAATATTGTTTCATGGTGAATATTGCTGTTTGGAAGTCTCCTTCTCTTTGTTTAGTCAGTGTTTCTGTACTATAGAGCAAAATTTGACACATGCTCACATGCGCAGAACTGTCACTTGCAGCATAACATCACTATAAGCAAATTTTCCGCGAATGAGTAAAATGCGTGCATGCAAAAAAAAGGTTTAATTGTTTTATTACACTCAACTTCCCTGTGGGAATTTCAGCATGAAAATGTACATTATCTTTTGCATGTGTACAGTTCCATGTTCTGCATGATGGAGGATGTTTTTCTGTTTCTCTTTATCTGTTGCACAAATGTGTAGGGATAGTTTCTTCATCAGTAATGAGTTACTTACTGCGAGCGTCCAGGCCCTGGTTCCTGATGCCATGCTTGACCTTCATGTGCCGCGTCAGGTTTCCCTTCAAAGTGAACTTGCTGGAGCAGTAGAGGCACTTGAAGGGTTTACTGTCAGAGTGCAGGTGCATGTGACCCATCAGGTTGTGCATCCGGTTAAACTCCTTCCCGCACAGCTTAGGAGAGAAACTTTCATTAAAGGAATGATTCAGAAATACAATTAACATTCTATAAATGACTCCAACTCTTATGACTAGTTGGTCAACTATATCATACCAACTATACCACACTAATCGGTTCTTTACAAACTAATACACACAACAAAAAACTAAGTTGTGACCAACAATAATAAGTGCAGCAGTTGGTTAATAAGATGTGGTAAACTGGTTAAAATGGGGAGTCAATCGAAATCTGCCCCCATTTTTAAAACCTTGGTTGACCTAACCTTAACCAGTCAAACACCAGCAGTTCGGGACCAGGGTATAGCAACTTGTTATTTACTAATTATACTACACCAATTCATCTCTATATTAAACAAAATTAACTAGCTATCTTACTAACCACAAGATACAAAATGGTCAAGTTCTAAATGCTTTGCTGAAAACTTTAGAAGTTAGTTATCACTAGTCTTGAATAGTTAGTTATCACTAGTCTTGAACAGTTAGTTATCACTAGTTTTGAATAGGTAGTCATCACCTGTTTTAATTAGTTAATTATCACTAGTTTTTGTCATAACCAGTCTTGAATAGTTAGTCAATACTAGTATTGAATAGTTAGTTTTCACTAGTCTTTGATAGTTAGTCATCACTAGTCTTGCATAGTTAGTCATCATTAGTTGTGGATCGTTTGTCATCACTAGTCTTGAATAGTTAGTTGGTGATGGTTGGTTAGTTGGTTGCCCTGAAGAAACCACTATTCTTTATGCTCATGATCAGCGGTTGCTGGTGGCGTCATGCCACGCCTCTAATGCGGCACTGTTCTGAACGATGAGCAGATTGGGACAGAGGAGTTTGAGTGTCTCCTTTTCTGAAGGAAGGATATCGCTCTGAGACAATAGCTCCGTCGTCCCTCGAGTAAAAAGCTCTAAATAGATTCGATCTCTCTTTCTATGCAGCCCAGGAGCTTTTCCTGTTTTCTCACGCTCCATTTGGACAGTTTACATCCCTCCATCCTCCAGAAGGAAAGCAAAGGAAAGAACCACCCCAATGACAAAAGAAAGGAGAGGAAGAGGAGAGCGGTGGAGTGAGAGAGAGCAAGTGCAAAGTAACATCATATTTTATGGAGGAAAAGAATTTATGTATGAGGGAAAAAGTTTTAGAAAATATATTATTTTTAGAATAAAATATGTGATAGAATAAAATATTCTCCTGGAACCCCTTGAAGAGACAAATATAAATATTTGTTCCAGGTATATACCCTTGACCTTTATATTGCACAGGAAGAGCTGTTTCACTCCAATAGTCGAGCTTTGACCTCAAGAGTTTGAGTCTGACACGCAAACGTATCCCCGTGGAGTTGAACTGGAGTCACATGACTTGGTGAAATTACATAAACACTGTCCCGTTGGAGCTTTGAAACTAGTGCTAATGCCTTCAAAATGATAGAATTTCAGATAATGGGGATAACATCTCACTACAGTTTTTCAATATTGTCAGAGAAGATCTGGAGCACAGAAATAACAATAAAACAAAGTGTGTGTGTGTGTGTGTGTGTGTGTGTGCAGTTGGACCAATCAGATTCTATTCTAAGCTGCTAGGTCAATAAACTCCCAAAGCACAGAACACAAAACAGAAAGTTATTGAAGAGCTTTGTCATGTTTTGGGGGGGGGGGGGTCTGTACCTTGCACTTGTAGGGCTTGCAGTCGGAGTGGACGATCATGTGAGCTTTGAGCGTCTGTTTCTGGACGAAGCTCTTCAAACACAGCTGACATTGGAAGGCTCGGACATTTGTGTGGATCAACACGTGGCGCTTCATGTTCGCCAGCAGAGTGAACTCACGGCCACAGATGCCACACTTGTGCTCCTTCACTCCCTGAGACACACAAACAGAAAAACTGGGTCAAACCAGCTCCCTTTAATTCACACTCCAACCAAAAACAAGTTTACAATGTACTGTACATGTTTGATTTAAAAAAACTGTTAATCGTAAAAAAAAACCCCAGTAATATGTAAATTAGTATCAGCCTAAAAATATCAGTAAAAAATGTCAGAAACAGCAGCTTGTATCTCCAGGATTAGACTGTCAAATGCAAACAGGCGAATGCATCTGCAGAACCAGATCGAAAATTGCACGAGATTCAATCCAGAAATACATGCAAATGCTAAGGGCCCCGTACATCCAGGGGGCGCCATACATAGAGGAAGAAAAAAGTGCAACTTCCACTAATCTTAAATCTATTTGTTATTATGTCTTTAGAAAACCGTAAGCCCACATTATGTAAAGTGCATTTAGTAGTAATAGTAATAATAATATTATCAGCATAAAATTGTAATATTATTATTAATATTAAGTAACGAGGAGGAGGAAAAACACCACAAAGACAAAGGTAAGGCTACGGTAAAGATGATGTCAGTGATGTTATTTTGCTGTTGCAGAACGATGATTTATAATGTCATTAAAAAGGGGCATAACAGTTTGATAATTAATTAGCGCTATCAATTAATGTTATTGAGGGACCTAGTTATAATAGTCATGAAACTTCCCCATCATTCTTTTATTTTATTTTTATTTAAATCCTTGTATTTTTGGTGCCTACTCTATTTTTTTTAATATCTTAGTTTGCACAGTGCTTTATCTATACTGTAATAATAATGTAATGTCTCTTTGTTTACAGTTTTTTTTATTTGGGAGTATTTAAATCTAAAACTTTATGTAGGCTATTTATATTGTATTTCATGTTTAGTTCATTTTTTTTTCTATTTGTTTCTAATTCTTTTGAATATGCAGTTGCTTTATTGAAATGAAAGAATTTTTTTAAGTATATACATACACAGAAGTGAAATCTTGCTAAGGCCGCCAAATTGGTTAGAGCCGGCCCTGCACAAATGTTTGTACTTGAAAATTATAATTTTATTATTATTATTATTATTATTATTATTTTGCAGTTTTTTTTATTTAGAAATTAATTCCGTTTTTCGCAAGGACACAAAATACAGCTCTCCGTTAAAAATAAAAGGGAGTGAAAATGGTCCCGCCCCCTCAGTGGGTGTGGTCTTCTCACCTTGTGTGTGAGCGTGTGCTGCTTTAGGTGATGCGCCTGGGCGAACTCCATCCCACACTCGCTGCAGATGAAGGGCCGCTCGTCGCGGTGCTTGAGCCGGTGGTTCTGCAGCTGACTCGGGTATTGGAAGCTCTTCCCGCAGTCCGCGCACTCGTAGTGAACCGGACCCCGGTGCACGGTTAGATGGCGCTTCAGCTGAGCAAGCGATGCAAAATCCAACCCGCAATCCACACAAACGTTTTCCCGCAGACGCTCGTGTTTCTGCGCATGCGCACGAAGCTCGCTCGGGTACGCGAACCCGCGAGCACAGACTTGGCAGCTGAAGGGTTTAACCGCACTGTGCTGCATCATGTGGCGCTTGAGATGGCTGGTCTGCGTGAACGCTTTGTGGCACACTTTGCATTTATGCGGGCGAGTGCCTTTGTGCGTGAGCATGTGCGTGTGGAGATGGCTCAGCTGCTTGAAGAGTTTTCCGCAGAGTGCGCATGCGTGCGGTTTGATGCCGCTGTGGCCGAGCACGTGCGTGATGAGGTTGTATTTGGAGGTATACGATTTGTCACACATGCGACATTTCCAGCGCTTTTGATTGTCGCCTACATTCACGTAGTAGCTGTCGTCTATATTTGTGCTGATCTTTTCAATGGGAGATTTATAGTCTTGGCGACAGCGGGAAAGTTGCGGTATTTCATTTCGATTCACGTTATCGGATGTGTTCGCATGACAGCGATCGTCTATGTGCGTATTATGTTTATTAGCAGTAAATTTGAATCCTTCTTGGCTTCTGCGCCAAAAGCGAAACATTGGATTGGGGTAGAAATGGTTCTGTGCTGGGTTTGGGATGGATTTGGGAACAATGAATGGCAATGGGATGAGACTGGGATGGAAAGCGCTGAAATATGGAGCTGGAGAGCGAAGGATCAAAGGGGTTTGAGGCCATGGCTCCTGCTTGAGAGGGATATTGGGCTGTAAATGAAGTCGGTTCAGAGTTAGATCGATCATTCCGGGGGTGAATCTGTGTGGTTGAGGAACAATGGGATATGGAAGAAGGGAAAGGTCGATGCTTCTTGGGTTTCGGTCATCTAAAGGCTTGCTTTCACTGTCTGATGGATCCATGGCTGATGATTATTTGATATTAGGATCCATAACCTGAGGACGGAAACAAAGTGGATTTAAATCTGAAACATGGTCGTAACTTCTGCCACCTTTAGAAGTGTTGGATTCTAAGTAAATAAACGTAAGCTATCTTCTGGTTAAAAACTCCTGGCACATCTTGAGAGAAGGGTGGGGGTACTGCAGGTACTGTTCTTCGGCCAATCAGAATCAAGCATTTAACTTTGCAATGTTCTGCAATCGATCAGATTAACACCTAAATGAACATCAAACCCTCATGATAAGATTTTAGATGAGGCAATCAGAATCAAGAGTTCAACCTTTGCACCTTCTTCAAATTTTGGGTTAAGGCATCAGGTTAAGATGATTCAGAATCGAAAAATTTAACCTGGGAGACAAAATAAAAAAAGCTACTCTTTACTAATGCAAATATTATTAAAAAAAACATTCATGAATATCTTATCACTTCTTTGTGCTTTTAAAAAATGAAGCTGGTAATTAATCCGCATTGATTTCATTTAACATACACTTAATTATGCAAAAATAACTATACTTATATAAACTTTATTATATTATAACTTTATATAATTTATATTTTAGAGGGGTGCAGGCCGACGGGTCCTCTCTGCGAATCTAATGCCCTCTATTGAATCACCTGTATTTTATTCTAATCACCTGTCCTCTAATGAATCAGCTGTCCTCTAATGAATCACTTGTTCTCTATTGAATCACCTGTTCTCTATTGAATCACCTGTTCTCTATTGAATCACCTGTTCTCTATTGAATCAGCTGTCCTCTAATGAATCACCTGTTCTCTATTGAATCACTTGTCCTCTAATGAATCAGCTGTCCTCTAATGAATCAGCTGTCCTCTAATGAATCACCTGTTCTCTATTGAATCACTTGTTCTCTATTGAATCACCTGTTCTCTATTGAATCACTTGTTCTCTATTGAATCACCTGTTCTCTGTTGAATCAGCTGTCCTCTAATGAATCACTTGTTCTGAATCACCTGTTCTCTATTGAATCACTTGTTCTCTAATGAATCACCTGTTCTCTATTGAATCACCTGTTCTCTATTGAAACACTCGTTCTCTATTGAATCACCTTTTCTCTATTGAATCATCTGTCTTTGATTGAAGATCGATTGCTGACCGCTCTCTGATCACAGGTCTTCTCTCGAATCACCTGTACTCTTCGAATCACCTGTTCCCTCCTGAAAACCTGACCTGTCTACGAATCTTCCTTGCAGTGCATGTTGGAGTGCGCCTGTGTGTGCTTTCTCACCTGTCCGCTCCCTTGCTCGTCCCTCTGACTCAGATACACAAGATTTCAGAAGAGAGTTTGACTCACCTGTGTGCTCGCCTGCTCGACTCTCCACACACTGATCCTCCAGCCTCCCACATGCTCTGCATTTGAAGCGAGAGAGACCTGAGAAGGAGAACAGGAACAATAGCTTTGTTCTGGTTTTCGGATGAGTTCTTCTCAGAGAAGGAAGGAAGGGAGGAGAGGAAGTCAACAAGTCCAAGCTTTCCTGACATACACAGCGCATTCTTTAGACAAACACCCAGCCGACCATCAGCGCAGGAGATCAGACTCTCCTCTGACCCTCACAATCTCTGGCTGCTGTCCAGCGATCAGGGGTTGATCCTGGGACTGAGAATTGGAGGTAAAATATGAGAGGGAAGTGAAAATCACGTATATTGCCATGCAAAAAAAAAGCATTTTCTTTTATTCTTAATGCACTTTTTATTAAACCGGACAAACATCGCAATGAGATCAAATCAGCTGTTTGATCAAATGGTGATCAATTCGGTATTGTACAGGTAGCCAGTGAAGTCGGTGGTGAATGGGACTGATGTGGGCTGATGTTCTGGTGAAAGTGAGCAGCCTGGCTGCAGAGGTACTGAAGCATATTCAGGGTAGAGTTTGGAAGAAGAGGTCACTGTCGTAATCAAGACGAGATGTGAGGAATGTATGCAGCAGTGTTAAGAAATGGACAGAGACGAGCAATGATTCTGCGGTGATAGATAGCAGTCTTAGTGATGTGAGGGAGGAAGGAAAGAGACGAGTCAAAGATGATTTTTATCTGAAGGTGAAGGACAGACTGAAAAGGTGATATTACCATGACGTTGCTGATGTGTTCAAACTATGAGTACATCTTTTTTATCTGTGTTGAGAAAGTTTCATGATTAGTGCAGTGACTGTTTGTGCTCCACCCTGTAGTAATTTTAATTACCGTAGTTAATCCAATAGTCTCATTTATGTTAAAAACATTTAAATGTTCAAAACAAAAAGAAAACTAATAATTCCTGCTCTTCTCTGAGGCTGAAATTACTCTCTAGCGCCTAAATGTCGCAGAGGTCAACAGTGGTAATGCAAGTGCTAATATCAGAAATCTGATAAAACTAAATAGACATTTTTGTTGTGTATGCTGACTAATTTTTTTTTACCACTATGACATTATATGTGATTTAGGGCACAATGAAGAGATATTCAGAGTAGACTGTGGAGATACACAATAGACATGATCCCCATCACTAGCTCCCACATCGGTCAGTTCTCACTCTTCTCCATGCAGACGCACCTTCCTTAGACAACCTCGGTGTCTCCGGTGTTCATAGTAACTGTGTTCCTCTCATCCTCTCTTGGCTCAAATATCCACACTGATACAAATAAACAAAATATGAACAGTTCTTTTCAATAAACTCTGTGTTCCCAAACTCCCAGGATGTTGTAAATAAATACAAGAAGGAAAGGCTTCACATGTAATGTTACAAATACAACTTAAAGAACTTCAAATAAGTAAATTCCAGACAGAGATTGGCAAATGAAACCAACTGAAGGTTAATGGGTCAACAGAAAATATTGTGTGTTTGAATGTTATGTTTATTTTGAATGCAGTACACGCTTTTTAAGGTAAAAATGGAAATCTCACGAAACAGTGTTAGTGAGTTCATGGAGAGATAAGGAGAGTTTACAGCTTCTTCGATATTAGACCGTCCGAGGCTCTTGGGTAATCAAGCTCTTTCACACAGCATGTCGTAATGCAATGGTTAATTAAATGAAAAAAAGATGAGAGAAATGAGAGAAAGAGCGATGAAACTCGAGAAGAATCATACAAGTTGAACACTGTGCATATGCAAATGAGCATCCTACATATTTCAAACACATTACATTTCTATTCATTCAATTAGAAGTTCAACACACGTGCAAAGATAACAAAAACTAAAAATGTTCCTTCTTTCTAAGACTACATTGAGATGCAAATTTGACGTTTTGTTTGGAGGTCAAACTTGACTGAAATGTTGATGTTTTTTTATTAATAATGTAAAGGTCTGATCAGATTGCATTTCAATTTACCAAAATAAATAGTAATGGTTAATAGAAGAATCCTTCAGGGAGCAATAAGACCTGGCCGAGATCAGAGACGAAGACCTGACAGAGTCAAGACATTGACCAGGTGCATCAAGATCCAAAACCGGCCAAGAAAGGGGAAGATCGAGACCAAGACCAGGCTAACACCAGAGAATGCCAAGACTCTGCAGAAAGCATTAGTATCAAGATGTTTAATCCTCAGTGAAGCACTTCAGTCTAGCTGTTAGCTCTAAATCAAGTTTAAAATATTGTTTACATCTCTGGATTTAAAGTGTGGTTAGCCAAATGTTGCTACAGTGAATGCATGTCCCAATCCGAGCTGAAGGCGATCCAACCAGGAGAGATGGTGTAATGACACATGAATGAAGCAACACAATGATAGATCAGGGTCAACGGTCACAAGAGCCACTGTTCTTTTGCTTCCATTAGCACCATTGTAATCTGATGCAGAGTTCATCATTTGAAAGGGTCAGTGTGTGCAGATATTCATGTGTATCAGCAGCTTTTGATAATCATTGATCGCTGTCTGTGTGTGAACGACGAGGTGCAGAGTCCACAATAAATCACAACACACACCTCTGGGGGCTGCTCAAAGACGCAATAAATTCTCTCACCCTTTTGTTTATCTCAACTTTTATTAAAGCATTTTACTCTAAAACCGAGTTTCAAGACGAGCCAAAACTGAGGAGCTGACGCTGAGATACCAAAGTTGATTGACAGCTGAGTCGTCCAATTAAAGAGAGAACTGTAAACCTGCCCCCAGCATTTCCTTGAAAGTGATTGGCTGAACTGAAAAAAATCAATTCACAAAAAGTCACAATTATTTCTCTAAAAGCTGTAATCAGATAGCATTATTATCATTTAAATCCACCTGACACAGCAAAACATTCTTTTTAAACACATAAAGTATTTCAGATATGTAAATAGAGCTCTGCTTAAGGGAAATGTTCAATCTTTCTTTCTATGTTAAATCTAATTCAACAAAATTTCGCCTTTTCAGTGAATTCATCTTTATTTTGATTTCTTCTTTTTTGTTATAGTCAATTGAGAAATGACTAAAAAGGTCAAACCAAAAATCCACTTATGCAACTTTTTTCTAATAATAAATATGATATTTTAAACTTAAATGCTCCAAATTTGACTTTTTTGTCACACAATTGTTTACACTACAATGCACACAATGTAAGATGCACCAAGTTAAAGAGCTGAACATGCAGAAAGTTTAACATTTATTATTTAATTTCCATATTAACTCATTCTGGGTTGTATAGTGGTAAACATTAAAAATAGCTCATTTTTGGACTTTATGAAACATGCACTGAATGGGATGAGGTCATCCTTGGCTCTTAGGTCAAAGGTCAAGGCTGATGAGTTCAGCTCAATTGACCAATCAGGAGCCTCCTGTCTGGTCAATGATTATTCATCTGAGCGTTTAAAGCTATAAAAGCTTCTCTCAGATGCTGAGATTGCTGTGGTGGTACAGCTTCATCATGTCGTTCACCGGGAAATATCAACTCGAGACGTCGGAGGGCTTTGAGCAGTTCATGAAGGCTGTCGGTCAGTCACATTTACTATCCTTTCATTAAAAATGCTTGATTTTGAAGATGTAAATTAACCCAATTTTGTCAGAATCTGAAGCAATTTTGGGTTGAATATAATCTGAATATCAAAAATATAATATAACAAATAATTTTGTGTGACGTGGTAATCTTTTCAGTGATGCAGTACTGAAAATACAAATGTAGTTTCAACATGATTATTGCATTTTTCTCCGGTGGTGATGATTGGTACTGCACCTAAACGTCATTTATTGATTTCATCACAAGTCCGGGTTTGTTTTCAAAATGATTTTAGATTTTTGAAAACTTTTTAAAAAGAATTTAGGCTGGTTTCTGAGCTTCAATGCATTTCGATGTTGCATGAGAAATATTCTTTGATTTTTACATATTTGTAGGAGTGTTTTTGTTGCTGCACCTCCAGTGGTAATATTTGGAACTGCGGCTAAAATAGTATCGATACAAGACCATATTTATATATATATATATATATATATATATATATATATAAATTTGAATACAGACTTTTGAAATTAGGATGAACATAATCTGCAATAAATGATGTAAATTGAGATACTGGGTGAAATTCACTGAATTTGTGACCTCTGTTCCAGGTCTTCCTGATGAGATGATTGAGAAAGGTAAAGACATCAAGAGCGTGTCGGAGATCGAGCAGAACGGAAATGTGTTTAAAGTGACCATCACCACTGGACCCAAAGTCATCATCAACACCTTCACCATCGGACAGGAAACCGAAATCGAGACGCTTACCGGACAAAAAGTCAAGGTGAAGGAACTGAATTGACATCCCATCTAGGGGTGTCCAAACCTTTTAGAAGTTTGGGTCAAAAAGGGTCAGAGTAGATGAAATTTTTGAATTAAAATAATTTCCATTTGACTAAAGCTTATATTTTTTATCTTGTTTGTTGCAGTTAGCTTTGTCAAAGTTCTGTCTTCTAGTGCTCTTGATGTTCAATGACAAATAAACCCACAAAATATTCCACAGCGAGAGTGCAACGCATTGTGCATTCTGCCATACATCTGCTGCCATCTTCTGGTGGAATATAAAATTTTTTTGCATTTGTGTGTTTCACACTGTGGTCAACAGTACTGGCAAATTACACTTTACTGTGAGAGAAGAAGCTGAAAACTGACCGGCGAGCTCTGTGCAACCGTGCTTGTGCCCGACCCACCACACCAGCGGAGCTCAACACCAATTATCTTTTTGAATCCAATTCCCAAACTGTAATTCACTGACTGGCCACTAGAGTACATCTATGTGTCTAAATTTATAGCTGAAAATGTATTAATATCATTAATTTTGATTATGAAAACAGTGAGAATGGGATCTTTTACATTTTATTTTAAATGGGCATAATCAATGGCCGCTATTGATCAAACAGAGCCACCTTTT
Organism: Danionella cerebrum; assembly: GCA_007224835.1. NCBI lineage: Eukaryota > Metazoa > Chordata > Actinopteri > Cypriniformes > Danionidae > Danionella > Danionella cerebrum. The sequence goes on along the minus strand of SRMA01015356.1, from coordinate 268,414 downwards.
CATTTTCAGTTACAGAACGATTACGGCATAAATGTCTCCGAAGTCAATAAGACAAAAGTGAAACAAAGCTGACGGTCCAGATTATTAAAGGTTTTCAGGGTTTTCTTAGAGCATTTAGACTCAAATTTGGTGATGGAATCACCCAAACGATCATCAAACACCCAAACAACCAGAAAGTGAAAACTTCAGAGAAACACTGCTGGAAGAAAGCTAAGCCTGTGGGGTTTAAACATTGTACTCTTGCGTTTTCTGTTCCTCGACCATTAAAAAAACACACGTCTGAACTGTTCTTTTGTGTAAATATTTGCAAAACTCAATTGTTTCGAATTTTGTTTTTGCAGACTGTTGTGAAACAAGAGGGAAACAAGCTGATTGTGGTGCTGGACAAAGTCACATCAGTCACAGAGCTTGTGGATGCAAACACACTGAAGAATGTGAGTGTTTTTGATCTAAAAGGCATTTTATAATTAAATATGAACCACTGATCTCTAAAAGATGCTGATGTTGTGTTTCAGACTATGACACTCGGAAGCCTCGTCTACAAGCGCACTAGCAAACGTGTGGCCTGAACACAATCGATGTCTGAGAAAGAAAATAAATATGGCTTTTTTTATACATTAAAGGTCCGAAACCACTTCTGTGTTGTTGTTTTATATTCATTTTAATATAAACACAGAGAAAATGAGTATCCCTTGTTCAGTGTAATCTCTCTCTTTTTATTTATTTCTATTTGTATAAAAAAGAGATCATTTTAAAAAAGTTTAGAAGTGCAAAAAAGGGAAAAAAAAGCCCTGATGTTTTAATGGAACTACCGGTATGTCATTAAAATAGACACGTTGGACATATGGAAGGCCAAAAGGGTCAAAAGGATGCCAAAATATATGTTACGGCAGAAGCATGTTTTAGCATGCAAATCACATGTAAATGCATAACTACATCACTTCCTGTCTATAAGTTTCACTTCTCCACCTCTGGTCAATACTTTCCACCCGTAGACTGTATAAAACTATGGGTGTATATGGAAGGCAAAAAGGGTCAAAACAGTAAGGTGTTAGCCTTAAGACACTGTGGAATACTACCTCACTTTTCCCCTACATCGAAACCAAGCATCTTCGTGGCTTAAAGATTGCCTAACTAACGACAAAATTTGAGCAACAGCAAGGGAATGGAAAGAAGAGCCTGCTGTGAGCAAAGTAAAGATGCATGTGCACTCAATATTTCCATACACCCCTGAGAATCACCGCTCACATGCCCTCTGGTAAATGCCCTCAGAGAGGATACATTTGCCAGTGTTGGGAGAGATTATGGGAAACTCTAACTCTTCTTTGTTTGGCAAATGAGTCTGGCTCACACGAGGATATTTGATTTTACACATGGTAAGATTAAGTTTGCAACAGCTACATGAGTGTTATAACCTATAAACTAAACCTGATTGTACTCTCCCGGTAACACTGCACATCTGTCATTGTGCTTAATTAGAAGAAATGAAGTAAATAGTGCTGGTCATGGTTTAGGAGTATACAGAAAGCTGTCTTAGAGTTGTAAGTTCTCTGTTTCAACTGTGAGGAATTGGAAGACCAGAAGCACAGTTCTAGTTAAGGCCCAAAGTGGCAGACAAAGAAGAATCTCAGATAAGCAGAGGTGCAGGACGGTGAGAACAGTCACAGTCAACCCACAGACCAGCTCCAAAGGCTATAGACCTACTTATTTAAATGAAAAGTGTTTAGTTTATTTAGTTTGTAAATAAACCTTTCAAGGTGTAAGTATAAATTATCTCTGAGAACTACAGCTCTGAGAGACACCATTTACATGCACACATGATTAATTTGCAAGTTTGCCCAGAAGAGATCCAGAACATCCTCCAGCGTTTAAGCTCCAGGCTTCACAGTACGAGCCAATCAGGAGCCTCCAGTTTGGGTAATAAATGTTGCGTAGGAAGAAAGAGTTCATCGACAAACATCATGGAGTTCAACGGACAATACCGTCTGGAGAGATACGAGGGGATTGAGGAGTTTATGAGTGCCATCGGTGAGTCGTGTTTCCTGTTCAGTCTCCATTTGAAAAAAAGTGATTGATTCCTGGTGTTCCGCTGCAGGTCGTCCCGGGTTGGCTAAAAGAATGCATACTGATGAAATCTACTATGAGTTTGAAGTGAACGGAAACGACTTTAAAATTACCACCAGAAAAGGGAGCAACGTCTCAATGAACTCCTTCACCATTGGAGAAGAGGCTGAAATGGACATGCCGTCCGGAGAGATAATCAAGGTGAAGGACGGAGAAAAGAAATACATTTTCTGATCATTTCACTAATAAAAGCAGTGTGTGTTCCAGACTGTTGTGAAGAGAGAGGGCAACACGCTGAAGTACTCTCTGGAGAACATCTGCTGCAGCTGGGAGCTTCTGGATTCAAACACTCTGATCAGTGTGAGTGAGATCGTGCGTCTCCCTTCATCATGACTCTGTGGCTACAGGATAAATCACTGTTAATATCTGTGTTTCAGTCTCTGGCTCTTGGCGATGTCACCTACAAGCGCTTCTTCAAGCGCCTGCAATGAAGTGGAAGATTCATTTGGGTCGGGAAAGGAATTTCTGACCTTATGACAAAATAAATGTGTCTTTAATCAAATCAAAATGTTTCTGTTGTTTCTATAACAAGTGTGAGTGAAGCCTTTTGTTGCCGGAGGCTTGTTTGCTCCGTTGGGAGGTGTCTGATCTTTCTGATGTCAAGCAGAGCAGATCTACAGGATTGTGCTGTTTTGTCGATGAACGTTAGCTCCTCATCAAAGATCACTCCGTAGTTCCAAACTGAGTTCTCTAGGTTCACTAAACTCTAGGTTCCATCTTGGCCATGTTGAGGTGTAGCTGATGGGCCTTCATCCATGTTGAAATGTCGTTCACACAGTCCGTTGTGGATAGAAAGACAGGTGGAGTTGAGTGTAGTATTAATGGTAGGAGAAGCTGTTTTTACAGATGATTGGACCCAGGGAGGTGGTGTAGGTCAAGAAGAGCAGACGACCAAGAATTGAACCCTGTGGAACTCCATTGAGAAGATTCCGGGCCTTACAGTGTCTTATGAAGTTCTGAGAATATCACTCTAGCCAGGATGGTTGATCCTGCTCGTCTTCCAGCTCCAGAGTCCTGTTTACTTCTTACTCTCCTGTGATCAGGAGATTTTGGACTCTTCGTCCAATGGAAAACAGGCCATCCCTGAAACTAGCATGGAAGGATGGTTGTAACTCTTTTGTTCAAGGGCTGGATGGGCTGTTATAGAGCTAATACTGGTGATATCGGGTCCACTTGCTTCTGGTATGGCCTCTGCTCCATCTCGGTCCTGTAGTCTGGCCTCAACATCTCACAGCCTCACGAGCAGCCAGCAGCCATAGACCCTCTGGCTACCCTGGATTCCGTCTGCCCAGCAGTTCCACCCCTGTGGGTTGTCATCTCTCCATCACCCTGGGACAACAGTCCAGACTCTTCCTCATCCTCCATGACATCACAATTCTAAGTCCTCCCAGCATTACCATGGCTCACCGGCTGGCTGGTGTTACTGAAGCTCTGGACTGATTTATGATTTGCGCCTGTGTGGGGATGGGGAGCAGGTGCCATGTCTTCGCATGAATGGTGGTTGCCTCGTGATCATCATTAGCATCCACTAGAGATAATCAGCTACTTTTCTGAAACACTCCTCCCAAACTATGTTTGATAAACATCCAGGGACTAGAAATCTTTTCAATTTCACTTGATTTTATCAAGTGTCTTATCAAGTGTCAAGAATGGCCTGGAGGCGGCAAATCAATTCCATCGACTGCTGATTGCTTAAAGTTGAACATTTAATGAGGCTTTAAGAGATTCATCTGTGCAGACGAGCTTGTGATCGTGAACAGGGAACTGATCCAGGTTCAGCGGCAGAAGAATAGAAACAAACTTCATTAAAGTGGTTAAAAAAAACTGAAGCCAAAGTGAGACGAGAAGTGAAAGGTGCAGGAGGAAGAGCTGGGCTTCAGAGGTGCATCGTTGAGGTTCTGGTTGAGGCCAGGGATATTTTCCACTCAATGAGCTTTGTTTCGGATAAAAATCAGAAACTCCTCTAGAAAATGTGCCAGTATTTGAGCAAAACAGAGAAACTAAATGTTATTTTCCATTGATTTACTTGATCACTAGTGAGCCATTATCAATTCTCTGAAGACTCTGACAGCGTGGTTTAAACGGATTTAACAGTAAATGTGGCTTTATTTAGCCTAAACATTTGTATGCCTTAAATATCAATAAGGGGGCCAATGTCTCTCAGCAATTGGTTGTGATGTATTTCCTGTTCTATCTCGGAAATGAAACAGAAAAAAGGATTATAAAAATTAGTTTTTAGTATAATCGTAAAGGATCAAGTGGCAAAAAGTACTGCTTCACACGGGCCTTTATAACCAGACTTTTTTGGCAGGTTTTAAGAGCATCGATCAGTTTGAGACACATCTACAATACACACACACACAAAATAAATCTTCCTCTTGTGTTCTGAAGGATCATTCTCAAATGTGATGAAGACTGAACTAACAAGTTGTAAAAAATAAGAAAAGGAAGAAAAACACAGAAATGAATGAAGGAAGAGATCAAATTTAAACTTAAGAAATATTTAATAAAAAATGATTGAAAGAGATTAAAATAAAAAACAAACAAACATCCAAAACAAAGAAAGAGTAGCATTCTGTTCACGTATCAAACATTCATCACTGATTGTTCAGTAGGTTTCGTTTCAATAGAATTATTTTATTCAATGCTTGATCATTCCACTTAAACAATCATTTCTAGATTTGTTGCACATTTGTGACTCTTGTAGCTGTGAAATATTTCTAATCTTCATGGTCGGCGTGGATTGAAATGACAGGAAAGTGCCCTGGTGGGTGCTAAATGTGTGGAGTTTCATCACATTGTTTTCATGCTGATCTCAAGGTTTTATTTATAATATTTTCAACAAAGGAGTCAATTTTCAAAATAAAAGTCCCACAGTATAGAATTTATTATTACAGCAAAATAGCATCCAATAATGTGGTCATGTACACTCAACGTATAGCATTAGCATTTGGGGATAAACGATGACTTATTTTTATCTGAAAGTGTATGTTTGAAAAAAATGTTTTTTTTGTTTTTAATTTTGCAAGCTTGTTTTAACATTTGCAATTAATCTGTTCTCTAGAAAAATTATTGTCACAATTCTGTTAAAAGATGTCCAAGTTGCTAGTTTTGTGATCACAACCAAACCTGTCTCTAATTAGTTTTATCAGCCAATCAAAAGCAAGCATTGATTCAATAGCTGTCTGCCAATCAGAATTAAGAATTTAACATGGTTCCCAAACTCCAACATATGATTTAATTTAACTTGTAATAACCTGAAGCCACTAGCTGTGCGTGAGTGGCGTGGACCTGAGTGAGTCACTATGATGTCACTTCCTGCGAAACAGGTTCTTGATGCCCTCATTGGCTGGCTCGGCCATCATGCGCATGGGCTGGTTCTGGAGTGCTGCTTCACGCATCGACTGATAAACGTATTCGTTCTGCTGGAACATGCGCAGCTCCATCTCTGTCTGAGAACGCATGGCCTGATGGGAGAAAAACAACAATGATTAGAAAGAGATAAAGCTTGAAGTTTGGACAAAGAAACTGAAACATTGTTTGGTCTCTTTCTGCAGATTTGATGCTGAATTTGGACAGTGAAACTGGAATACTAGTAAGTTTAGCGTTGGAGACTTGATTATGTTTTCAATGTCCAGGTCGCTTAGATCTTAATTTTTTATCTATTAGCACAGATTTTACCTCCAGGTCTTTGGTGATGGGGTGAATGGGGCCATGTGTGATCATCAGGATGGCAAATGCTTTGCAGATCATGCTGTGCGCTAGTTCTATTAATCCAGCCTGCCAATGTGTGACGCCCGCTCTCATGGTGGCCATTCCCAGTTGAGCACTGTTGGGGTGGTAGAGCTTTCTGAAATAGGAAAATGAACATTTTTACCAAATCCAGCAGCAGAACAATGATCATATTAAACCAAGTCTGTCAGAACTCTCCCTCTCTTACATGTATCCCTCCACCATCTTGCGAGCAAACGTCGCAGCCTCCTCGAAGAACTGCAGATAAGAGAGGACCTCGCTCAGCGTGCTCCAGATCCGCAGCTGATAGATGTGTGTGTCAGCCAGAACGTTCTCCTGCTTCTCCACACAATCACGGCAGATCTTCACAACCTGATCACACAAACAAACGTTTCACAGTCATGCAGAGCCAATCTCCTTTAGTTTGTATCGTAATAGGAAATATCACCATTCATGTCCACAAACAAGGCGACTGAGCTGATCTGATTGTTTCCCATATTACTTTTTCCCATATAAAGCATTTAAAAGAACTAGGTAAAAAAATTATTTTGTGAGCCTACAATGAAAAACATCCTGTGGTCCCTACAACTGGGCCGTGGCCTGGTGCCATTCTTTTTTTTTACTGGGCGGTACAGAATAGAGTTTCCTTTGTATTCATTTTTAGAATCCAAAATATTTGTTTCATGAAAATCACTGTTGTATTGAGTTTGAAAGGTCTTTTATTTTGAAAAATTACAATTGTGTTCATTTTTAGAGTTTGCACACGTTTTTATGAAAATAAAATAAGACTGTTGTGCTGATTTTTTGAAGAGTTTTTAATTTTGAAAATGAGCCTTGTCTTGATATTTAGAGCCTGAAAGCGCTTTTATTTTGAAAATGAGCATTGTAATGGTTTTTACCGTCTGAAAAAAAAAAATTACAGCTGGATATCTCAAGTCGTGATGCTCTTCTCATCATGTTATATGTTTAAAAAAATAAACAGCAAGTGAGCAATTTTTAAAAAGCTGGATATCCGCTTCCTTCCAGTGAGAGCTGGTTTAAGTGACTGGCACACACCGGCTCACCCGACTGTGTTAAACACACTCCCTCCCATTCACCTCATTATAGTTTGCATCCATACGAGCTTTCTCCATCTTCTCAAGCATCCTGCGACTGTAGTCTGTGATCTCCTTCACCTTCTCTTCTGGCACCTGAACAAAGAACATGTGGCGATCAATAAAACCTTACTGAGAAGACGTTTAAAGTGAAATTGATGTTTAAAGTTGTGTTTTCATCAAACTGTCCACAAATTAAATTGGATCTTTTCAAACATCATGAAGAGCTGCCACTGAAACCAGACTTGCTTTTAATTAATTGAATAGTTGTTTTTAACACTGCTTCATAAATTGTTATGTTACAGACTAAATGAAATTGATAAAATATTCTATTGATAAAAATGATTGGTAAAAATGTTATTTTGTCTTTTATTTTGAAAATCCCTGTCGAATTGAGTTTTAGAGACTGAAAGGTCTTTTATTTTGAAAAACGACTGGATATGTCAAGACATGTGTGATGCTCATATCATGTGAAATGTTACACACAAATTCAAGCAAAAAAAAAGTCAAGGCTCACTTTTATTCATAATTATGAGAGATAGTTAAAAAAATGTAAAAATTATTTAAAAAAATGCTTACATTAAACCAGTCCACAGTGTAAAAAATCCTTCATACTGCCGCTTCATACTTGGGTATTAATAATCTATTTTAATAGGAACAAAGTGCGTTGATCTAGCTGTAAACTAGTAGTTTTGTTTAAAAATAAACATTTCTGTTGGTTCTCCTGCAATTGACATTTTACATTTCAAAATCTAAATAACGAAACCCAAATTTTCCTATATATTTTTAGAGGAACAGGCAGTTAATTGAATTTTCTTTTAAATATCAATATTTTAAGTATTTATTGATATATTAATAAATGTTAAAAATGTTCTGATGTCCACTAGAAAGTGTACATTATTTCATTAGTTCTGCTGTGGTGTGTTTAAGTCACGAGAGCGTTTGAAGCTTCTGAACGACGCTGCTGTTCTGATGCGGGTGAAGCATGAGCGTGAGGACTCTCGTCTTATCTACAGCGCTGGAGCGCGGCTAAAATTAACAGCGCTAATCTCTCAGCTGCTGCTGACTGCATTCCTTCATCCTTACATTTAGTCGTTTGTTCATTCATCGACAGACTGATCCACAGAACACAGAGAGCCAGAAAAATTCACCTTTCATTTCCAATTTGCTCACCTTCACACCCTCCACCTCGGCTCCGCCCATCTTGAGGTCATCTTTGGTTTTGTTGGTGCAGTATTCACAGGTGCAGTCAAAGAAATACTGCTGCTTCAGCAAACGCTTACGATCCTCCGACAGGTTCAGGAAGTCCACGTACGACACCGTCACTTCTTCACCGGGGTTGATCTTCCCCAGGGCTCGTAGCTCAATCCTGACACACACACACACACACACACACGGTGAGAGCGAGAGGTTCAACATCCGCTCAACCTGGATCATCAGTCAACAATCGGATGCGGTCAAGGATCCAGAAAAAGAACCACGGCTAACGTGACCTTTCTAGAGAAGGAATGATCTTTTACTGGCTTTGAATCCACTTTTTTTCACACAATCTTCATGCGCAAACTCACTCCTGTGGGAAACTGAGAGTCACCGATACACCAGAGGAAGCCAAAGAGCCCAGAGGACATGGGGGCCAAGAACTCTTCCAAGCAAACAATAGTTTAAACAACCCTTTCTAATCCCTTGGAACCTTAGATCTTAAACTCTAAACAATATGGCAGACCCAGTGCATCTAGTCATCAGATTTAAAGAGCAATGATCCGATCATCCACCAGGAAGCATTTTAATAGCAGCAGAAACAGAGATTTGTGGACAGTAACACGTGAGAACACGACAGAAATAAACCTGACAGATGTGTTGGAGTCACGTCCGTGAGCATATTAAAGAGAATTAGTGGCTGCAGAAACAGAAACGTGTGAGAATATTCCGTTATTAGAAGAGAAAGAGTTTAGAGGTGATGACAAATGGACCAACCACCCATCAGCTGTCTTTGGAGACAATAAAAGAAGATCGGCATCGCATTAGGATTTTAAAAAGTTGTGTATTTGTTAAATAAATAACTCACTAGCAGAAACATTATTTAGCAAGCTAACTAGAAAGCTCTTGAAAAAAAAACTACTTAACAAGACAAATATATAACAAACCAACTAACAAGCTGATCAACCAGCATGTGAGATCAAATAGCTTGCTAATTAACTAAGTTTATTAAACAAAACAAAAAATAAGGAACTAGCCAATTAACCAAATAACAAACTAATAACTAAATAATTACCCAGTAACCTAACTACCCAGCCAATTACCAGCTAACAAGCTAGCCAACAAATAATTGCCTAGCAAAGTAGCTAACTAGCTAAGTAACCTACAAATTAATTACCCAGTACACTAACCAACTAGCCAATAATGAGCTAAAAAGCCAGCCAACAAAATATTACACAGCAAACTAACCACTTAGCCAATTAACCGAATAACGAGCTAGCCAACAAATAATTACACAATAAACTGAGGAACTTAATAAATAACTAGCTAGCTAAAAAAGGGACTGAGTGATCAACAAACCTAGTTGGAGTTACCTAGATAACTAACTACCAAATAAGCAACTAAATAGCTAATATATCAACTAACAGTCTAAATAAAAAGGCAACTAATTAACATGCAAATTAAACAACTAGGTAGCAAAATAAATAATTACAATAAAACTAGCACACGGAGAAAGAATTTACTAACTAAATGAATAATCAACCAACCAACTAGCTAAACAACCAAATAATGGCCAAAGAATGAAATGAAAAATGAAAAAGAAAACTTTCAAACCAGAAAACCAACAAACTAAATAAATAATAACTAGCCAACTAACAAATGATTGACTAAATACCAGACCAATGTACTAACTCAAACAGCTAGCCAACTAAATTACTGCCCTTAAAAAATGAACTAGCTCGCTAAATCATAAATCAACTAAAAATAAAAATAAAACTAGTAAATAGTAAAACAAGCTAATAAACAGATGAGCAACATATAGAACAAAGTAACTACTAGTAATCTAATGAAACATAGAAAAGCCTGAACAGCCTAAACAGTTCGCTAATTAAGTAACAAGGAATTTAACTAACTTGCTAGCCACATCACAAGCTACCTAGCCAAGCAAAGGGCTAACTTCTTAATAAACGATACGAGTTTCGCTAATTACTTTGAAATAAAGAAATTTTGAGTTTATTGATTAACTTTTTATTGCTGCTCTCATTAAAACGAGAATCGATCATTCGCTGATCGCTACAGCGGTGAACTTTCATGTTGGATTTGGCATTTCTTTGATTATTTACTTCCTGTTTCTCTGGGTGGTTGATTCTGGGTGTGAAGTTGAAGGTGAGGATGATCGTGTGGACGATGAAGTAGGTTTTAAAGTGAGAGATGGATGAAAGGAGTGAGATAAACAGAACGAACCCACCTCTTCTGAGAGTGATAGAGTGTATCGATGGCCGACTGACTGAAAGACAAACCAGAAGGCGCTCAGAAATATCACGAACATGCTCTGACTCTTGAGGCAAAGCAGCTTTGTCATGTTTGGCTGAACTTTGCCTTTAAATCACATGAGAGAGCTGAAGATGCATCGTTCATTCCAGCTCTTTCACTTCATTCTCTCAGTTCCTCGATCGTCTTTTCTCTTCTCTTTCATCGCTTGGCTCTCATGCTTTTTTAAATCTACGCATTTCAGAAGATCTGGTTGTGCGGCTCACTGATGGACAATCGCCTAGAAACCATCTTTACAGATTTTTTTCCCTTCATCTTTATCTCTACAGATTTCTAATGTAATCACTGTGTTTTATAATAAAAATGTCTAAGCGCCAAAGCTAAATAGATTTGAACAATTCAAGTAATAAATTGTTTCTGAACAGACATCTGTGTTTTCTACATGAATACATTTCAGTTGTGATAATGTCAACAAAAATGAAGGAGAAAAAAACTGATATTTGAATAGAATTGTGAAATGTGTTCTACAATGATCTTGTAGATTCGAACCTAAAATCCCAAGCACAAGGCGTTAACTTCCTGTAATCCTCTGATGTTCCTTTATGAGAAGAGCTCTGGTCTCTTCACTGCAGTATAAGCCCCCCCCCCCCCTCCTCTCGTTTATTCAGTTTAAAAATGATCACATCGGGAAATTCAGCTTCTACATTCATACAATATATGATTTTTTCCCTTTACTCAGCTCCTCCGGTGGTGATGTTTGGTACTGCAATTCAAGTGAACCTTTTCAAAACAAGCATCATCTAAAATATTATTTTACTTTTTAGACTTTTAAAGGGCTGTTTATATCGATTGCATTGATTTTACTCTGGGGTGTTACGTTGGGGGTATAAAACTCAACTGTACTGGCAGCCAGAACTCAAAGCCCAATTTAATGTAGAAAATCCCATTTAAATAAATTAGATATAAAATATTTTAATTGAATAAAAACAAAACCTTTCAATACTGGCTCTCTATAAAACAATATATTTCTTTAAATTATAAATAAATAAATGCACTATATATGAATAATTTATAGATTAAATAAATAAATGTATGTGTTATATGGCTTTAACTTATTAATTTATTTCCACATTTATTTATTTCGTATTCCTGTGTACATATGCTAATTATATGGGCGGTCCTAACTGAGATGTGTAGCCAGGATTTGTAGTTTGTAACCTTGTGCCTGATGCATATGTATTACTTAATATCACTGGCAATAATCATTTTTTTTCCGGACAATCTGACGTTTGATATCTGTTGTTTTTTGTACATACTTGCCGTTGTTGAGGATGACGGTGCAGTTTGGCCAGCAGTCGTGGTTAACTAAACACAGATTGGGAAACAAACCCACACCGACAGCCTGGAGCCCTCGCTGATCGCTCACCATGAACCCGTTACAGTTGATCTGCCACATGGGGGAAACACAGGCTAAAATAAAACAACTCGACTACAGTAAAACCTTAAACACTATTTGGCATTAAACACTGTTTGTTAATGGAGTTTTCCGTTAACACTTGCATGAAAAACATATTATTAATAGTAAAACAACCAACACTGCATTGATGAACCCCCTAGAAAGACTTTTGGCAATTGGCACCAAGTTTATTTTTATGGGTAGAGCTTTATCCACATTTTTTTGTCAAGACTCTAATTGTAGGTAGAACAGATGTTTAGTAGCTGTACACCCTGGAACAGGGCATCTGCACACCGTGAAATTTCTCTAGCAATAACCTAACAACCTCTTAAACAGTGTAGCAAGGAATTCCTCATGATTTTCACATCGATACCAATAAATGATGTAACTACATGCAGTACTTTTACATACCACTCCGAGCACATGTGAGACGGTGTCGACAGTGTGGGGTTTGCTGGATCGAGGCCAGTAGTCCAGGAAGTTGTGAATGTCTACTTTAAATTCCTTCAGGTCGTCCGGGGACATGTCACAGATATGATCCTCCATTTCATCCAAGGTGGAAAGCTGAAGGTCTGAAACCACGCTGCCCTCCTTATCCACCCGCCACAGGATGCGAGCTGCCAGCCTGTCACAGAGAAACACAGAGAACTAATGTAACAGTGAAACCTTTGGTCATGGGAGTCCACTGGTGCTGCTCATATACACATATACACGTCAATCAGAATCAGGTATTCATCCTTGAAATGGAGAAGACTGAATCAGAATTAAAAAAATCAGCATTAAAATGTAGATAAACCAATCAGAACCATTTGTTTATGCTTAGAATGTAGACCAGCCAATCAGAATCCTGCATCTAGCCATCTACATCAGCCAAACAGAAAGTAGTCCAGCCAATCAGAATCATGCATTAGTCTATACATGCGGATCAGCCAATCAGAATCAAGCATTAGTCTATACATGCGGATCGGCCAATCAGAATCAAGCATTAGTCTATACATGCGGATCAGCCAATCAGAATCAGACATTAGACATATAGCATTAGAATGTGGCTCTGCAATTGAAATTTTTTCAAACGAAAAACAGTCACCAATCTAACAATTACCCAATCATTAATTTATTGTAAGAGTAAAGTAACCAATCATATCACTTTGTTTTCTCACCGGATGTTTTCATTGGGTGCTTTGTCGTAGCCCTTGATGGCTCCACACTCCTGCTTGTGTTCCTCCCAGGCCGCTCGCTGACAGGTTCTATCACAATACTGAGCGAACCGACACTGACCGCAGCGCTGGAGCTTCTCCTGACGCCGGAAACAGCTGTGACACACACTCGACGCATGGCTGCGAGGAGGAAAACACATTAATTAAAATAAACTAAATCTACAATTTCAAAAAGATTAAAAATACATAACATTTCGCCAAAACTACAGGCTCTGCAAATAGATGCAGATGTAAATTCACTTGAGATTAAGATTTTTCTCCTGAAAATCAGATCAAATAAATCAAATAAACAACAACTGGGTACTTTCCGGCGATTTTTCTTTCCTCACTTAACTTATGCAACCCTGTACATCTATCCTTTATTAAGAAACACTGCTCAAATCCATCCTTTATGGATTCCTCTCCTCTGGTCCTGAGTAATGCGACACTAATCTTGATTCCGCAGCTGTTTTTAGACTCGAAAGAAAGCACTCTTGGAATCTCCTCGCTCTTTATCTTTGCTTCTGGATATTATTAAACATAACATTTGACTCGACTCAGTTCAACTCAAGAAACACAAGGCAAACTTCTGAGTTGTCAAATAGAGATTTACACTTGCCGGCCACTTTATTAGGTACACCTTGCTAGTACTGGGTTGGACCCCATTTTGCCTTCAGAACTGCTGATTAGAAATCAGCATTAATGAGCAGTTGGACAGGTGTACCTAATAAAGCGGCCAGTGAGTGTACTTTCATTTTCAGATTTGTCTTGTTTATTGTAGACGGTACCAACTTCTTTTAGATAACATTTTTTTGTTAGATGGTGGAGTTTATTTTACATTATTTGACTTTATCTGACATTGGCCTCAGAAAATCTTAAATGAACCTATTTGAATTAATTCATTCATCCGGTTCACTACATGGCAACATACAGTGGACTGAACCGGGGATTTCCTCACACAGAGACAGAGCTAACCATGACTCTGGTTGTAATTTATTTACGACATGTTTGTAGAGCATTGAACTGTGTAGAACATCCCTTCCAGTAGTTTGACCCCTAAACCCCCCATCACCCCCCCGCCCTGCCCTCAAATGCTCTTTTACTAAACAATTATTTCCACGTTCTCTACTGATCTAATCCTGTTTGCACAGCTTTTCTTAGACCCTGGAATCTACTCTTCTGGATATTTTTAGGCTCAACACTCGACTCGTACGACCCCTGGGACGCAGATGGTATAAGACGCTCTACCATCCCTGAAGAGGTTCTTGGGTCACTTAGTGTCATTAAAATGTTTCAGTTAATGCTGTTTTTACAACTTCTCCTGAAGTTTCTAAAAGCTAAAAAAAGTCTTTTCAGTTGACGCTAAAGACAAAAAATTCCCAATCCAAACTTTAAAATGGCATTTTTGGAGAGCAAAGGAGTCATTCCAAACTCAGAAAGAACGCTTCACAAGAAAACAAGACACTTTTTTATGTAGATTGAACAGAATGGCCGTTCATTCATTCACTCACGCTATTCCTCCTTCACAATTCCACAAATTTGTATCTCAGCTCTGAAACATCCATTCAATATCCCATGAAGCAAACTTGTCCTTATTCGTTCAGTCAACAATTCATTTATTCATTCACTCACTCACACATTGACTCACCGACTCACTTATAAATTCACTCGCTCACTCACTGACTCACTCATCGACTCACCCACTCACACCAACTCACTATTGACTCAACCACTCACTGACTCAGCCCTTGACTCACTCATACACTGTCACTCACTCGCTCAGACACTGACTCATGACTCACCAATCAACTCACTCATACACTGACTCACGCACACACACACCCATTAACTCATTCATACACTGACTGTCACTCGCTCGCTCAGACAATGACTCATTCGCTGACTCATGACTCACCCACACACTGACTCTTTCAATGATTCACCCAATGACTCACTCACAGTTACCGTCTCACTCATACACTGACTGTCACTCACTTGCTCAGACACAGACTCACCAATTAACTCACTGACTCATGACTCACCCACACACTGATTCGCCCATTGACTCACTCACACACTGACTCACCTACTTTCTCAAGCATGCACTCATTCATGATGCTCATTTTAGTCTCAACTCAATAAATTAACACCCACTCAATATTATGTAACTTACATTTTATATTTAAATATTTTACAATAATCAACACTCATTCCTTAAGGTATTAATCATTTAATTCATTTTAAATCAATGTTTACTAACAATACTCTTTAATTGTATCCCTCAATGCTGTAAAATATTCCCCAGAACTCATTCATGTATCCATCCATGTTTGATTAATGAACAAATCAAAGTTAATTCTAAATCAATTTGATTGTTTTCCATTATTCATTGTTTTTCAGCAATTCACTCATTCATGCCATCACTACTTCCTTTTTAAAAACAAATTCCGTTTTTTCCTCCTTGTAGTTTGTGACACTAAATCACCCTTTCTTTCCTTTTGTTTGTGAACTCATCCATTCATCTCTGACCTGTCGCACACCACGGAGGCGAGGGGGGCCTCAGCGAAGAGCACATCCCCAGCCCAGAGCTCCTTGGTGGCCCGGAGTCCTCGTCCCTTTCCTGGAGAGTCGAAAACCTCCACAAACTCCATCGTTCAGCTGCTTCCAGCCTGTAGTCAGATCCCACACACTGTCACCTTCTAAAATAGCCCTCTGGAGCGGCCGTACCATCTGACACCTCCCCTAAGGGGTGACCAGCTCAAATCTGGAGCCCCCTTTCAGGACAACTTATCTGCAAGAGCTTGGAATCAAGAGGAGAGCACACCAAACAGAAAGGCGTTCGATGAAGCACGTTCAGGTTGAAGGATTTCTGCAATATTGAATTTTTGCCCTCGTGAATTAGGAATAATTTTACCTTGATTGGGAAAGAGTGGGGTATTTTTATGACCCAGCTGGAGCCGCCAATCAAACCAGAGTGAAGAGAGAGAAGACAGCTGTGGTTCCAGCACCTTCCTCCCCCCTTTCACGTGCAGCTTCTGGTGCCTTCTACTGATAATACAGACACAGAGAAACTATGGAGAACACTTTGATCATTTTTACATGAATATATATCATTTCTTAGTGTTGAAAAGTAAAATATGTTTCATTTAATTTCTACAATAAAAATGTTTCAATTTCACTCAATTCCACACATTAACATAATGGAATATTTTAGGGCGCTGTGAAATCAATATTTATCACTTTTTTCGTAAAGAAGTTTTAATTTTTTCTCTGTGAACAATAACACATTCGTTCAAATAGGTTTAATTCTAGCCAAAACAATATCTCAGGTTATTTCGTGACTGCAAACAGACATTTATTTCTTCCTGATTTCAACACTGAAATCACAGTTATATGCACAAAGATTTTTGCACCATAACGCAGCACAAATTTTGAGATTTTGGATAAAAAAATATTAAGCATGAGTGCAAGGTATTTTCTGAGATTAAGAATGCCCACATACATGAATGCACTTGCTTGAAAAAAAAAAACCACAGCCACCACAATGACGGCTAGTCAAAGAAGAGGGTTCTATATGCTGATTGGCGGACCTAAAAACCAGAACATTGATCATTTTTTGCTTCCTTAAAAAACAGCCAATTATTTATTGCACAAAACTAAATTTTTACAAATATACATTTTTTCCAAATATAATTTTTGTGCACATTTTATGACACAAAAATAACCCCATGCTGTTCATCCACGTGGCCTCAAATGGGAGTTAAGGCAATTGTTGATGAATGGTATGGGGTTATTTTTGTGCCACATTTTTTATTTATTTATTTTTTGCAAATTTAGCTTTTGGTGTATTCAAGTATTTCACCTTAAAGGTGATGGGGAGAAAAACTAAATTGATGGGAACCAGGGAAAATGTTTATTTCAACTTTTCAAGGCCTAACATATTCTATATATAAGATTGGCTGTGAAATACAATCCATGTGATCTTTGAGTGTTTTCATTTATCTGAAAGTAGCTTTAACAGTAAATGCATAATAAAGGAGCTCTTGTGGGTTACAAGCATCTCTATTTTTGGACTGCAAAACATTTGTGCCCAATACAGAAGTTCATGCAGAACTCATGAGAGGTCCCCCTCATGCTTTAATCAATGCTCCTCACGCTGCTCAATGACCTACTTGTTCTGTTCCATGTGAAACGCAGGAATCCCCAGCACATATAAACCTCACTCACATCTCACATGCAGCATCTCAAACTCTTCAAGCGATGGAGCATCTTCAGATCATCTCTGAGCCTTTTCGTGATCTCGGCAGAGCATTGTGCATTGTCACCGGAGCATCCAAAGGCTTCGGGAGGACTCTCTCTCTCCAGCTGAGCCTTCTAATGAAACCGGGCTCTGTCCTGATTCTGGTGGCGCGCTCCATTGATCCGCTGGAGTCTCTGAAGGTGGAGATCGAGGCTGTAACCGGGACTTGGAGGAAGCTGGAGGTGCGCTGTGTTCAGGCAGATCTGCAGGAGACGGAGGGAGTGGAGAGAAGTGTTCAGGAAGTGAAGGAAGCCATGTCTGGCGACATTGAGCATCTACTGCTCATCAATAATGCAGGTGAGAATAGATTCTGTTTATTTAGCAAAAGATATTGTTTTTAAGATGTTTGTCTCTCAGAATCCTTCTCAAACACTGCTTACTGGAGGTGAAAAGCTCAGTAGAAATATTCAAGATTGCTCTCTCTCTCTCTTATCAGGCTCTCTGGGTGACATCTCACGCTCAGCCCTCTCCTTCTCGGACCCAGATGAGGTGAACCGTTACCTGGCTCTAAATGTGAGCAGCGCTCTCAGTCTGACCGCAGGTGTGTTTTCTGTGGATCGGCGGCGACTGTCTCTCCGGCGCACGGTGGTTAACATCAGCTCTCTGTGTGCACGTCGGCCCTTTAAATCCTGGACACTCTACTGCGCCGGGAAAGCAGCTCGCGACATGATGTTCAGTGTTCTGGCACAGGAGGAACCCGAGATGCGCGTACTCAACTACGCTCCAGGTTAGAGGAAACAAAAAAGAAAACACACTAAAAAAACATCGAAAACATTTCAGCTTTTGCTTAATATTACAATAAAAGTAAATCAGATATTTGCTACCCATCATCTAATCTTCCTGCGCACAAACTGCGCATGTCATCAGCCAATTGGTGCAGCTATATATATGTAAAATCACATATCGTTTTCATAAAAATACCAATATTGTCAACAAATGTTTATATAATACACATTTAAAATCACTTCAACTTTACAAAATTGCAAATGATAATAAAATACATTAAAATTGTGACCGGCAAAAGTGAAGTCTACATGAAATTTAGTTTATTTGAAGACAATGTTCGTTTAATTTGTTCATTTTTTGTGTGTGTTTTCTCAAAGATTTTATTCCATTTTATTCCAATTAACAAAAATGTTCCATTAGTTTGTCATAGTGTCATGACACATACCTACAAGTGATTAAAATCACCATAACACATTACATTTTACATCATTTTCATTTACATCAGACATTTGTCTGATACAACATTAATTAATTGCTTGATTTAAATTATGTACATGTACACAAACACCCACAAGCGCACTTGTCCTAATATCACAGATCGGTCCAAGCCCGTACTAACATGGCGCCTGGGACGATGTACGTGAAAGGCTGCTAAAGGGCATCTATGTTTATATGTCTATGCTTCTATATTATGCCCACGAGACGAGAAACGAAAATTAACAAAACCTTTACAAATTAATTGTAATGAAAACAAAACGGCTGTAAAATCTACTGATAAAACCTAAATAAAATTCACATATAAAATATTTAGGAAGGTAGCGCTAAAGATTTCGTGTCCCATTTAAAATGTATTAGCGCGTGTAACTTCACCAATCCACTAGAGGGCAGTGTGTCACCTTAGTGAGATGGGAGGGAGAAAGCTCGTATCATTAATAGTTTACCATATTCCTCTTGTTTTGCAATAAAACTTGCATTCATTACCATTCATTATGGTCACGTGGAAAACAAACGCAAACAAACCTGTGTGTGGTTCCACAGGGCCCCTGGACACGGACATGCAGCTGCAGGCTCGCTCTCTCTCGGCGGATCTGAACCTGCGACGCTCCTTCTCGTCGATGTTCTCCAGCGGAAAGCTTCTGACTTGTCAGGAATCCGGAGCCAAACTCATGAAACTGCTGCTGGAGGATCAGTTTAATTCTGGCGCTCATCTGGACTACTACGACCTCTAGGACAGTACAAGACTCGCTACGTACGGATTCCAGCACTTAATTAAAGTAGAGCAATTTTTTGTGGAGATTTTGAGTATAGAAATTTACATGTACGTAGATACCCACAAGGGCCTGTCACGTACGTCGTCACGGGCGCCATGTTAGGCAGGGGTTGGACAGATCAATCAATTGGTTTTGAATATAATGTCAAAAGGCATCAGTAAGATGATTAAAGTGACATTTGTTAATTTATCAGTGTATGTTTCTGTACTGAGCAGGCCATGTAATTACATTTGTTTTATTAATAATGAATTTATATCCATCGTTTTTTTTATTTTACTTATCAGTGCTATTCTGATGTATTGCAAAATTGTAGAGAATATTTAGTATATGATTAATGTGGGTGTTTGTCTTAGGTTTGTGAAAATGTAAATATTATAAATAAAATTTATCATAGAAATGTCTGACCTTTATAATAAAAATCTTGAAAATTTGTCGAAAATGTATGAGTTTTTAATCGCCTCAGCATCTATTGACCTGTATAATCACTTACCTCGTCATATATTGAACTATATGGAATGAGGTACTATATATACTTTTAATATACTTTTTTAAAATCCAAGTCACTGTGTAATGGTTTATTGCGAAACACTTCCGGTCTAAACACTACGAAAGGAATATTAATATAGACAGCAAAACAGTTTACTAACAAAACTAGAAATAAAATAAACTGGAATACAGCAGAAGGACGTGTACCTAGTTTTCAAGACATAAATAAAAAATAAGAATTAGATGATTAACAGCGATTTTAATGCCTTTCAGTCTGTATGAACTTCATCAATTTCACTACACAGCCAGTGAGGATCGACACAGCTATGCGCATGCGCATAGTGTATCAGCCGTCACGCAACAAACCACGCGCGTGCGCAATGATGTCGGCGTTTTGGGGGCGTAGCTGGCGTGCAGCAGAGGGGCGTGGCCGAGGTGGGTGTGTGGCTCAGCTGATACATGCATCTGACTTTTCCTCGTCATCTTCATCATCAAATTCATCACAATCATCATCATCCTCGGTTCGGTCTCTGCGCGCGCGTCTCTGTCCGTGGTGCTGAAGCGAGAGGAGGACGCGTCGCACGCAGCGTCGGGTTCATCATGTGCTTCGCCTTTTACGCGCGTGATGTCGAGGTGTGAGGCGACGGACGAGAGGATGGAGACGAGGACGAGGATGAACGAGCTCCGCGAGACAGGCGACTGGGAATGGACCAGTGTAAGTCACCCTTTGCTTGTGTTCACTGGAGAGGCGAACACCGTGTCCTGGTGCGCGCTGCGGCTTTGTCTGAGAGCCATCGGAACAGAGAGGGAGAGAGAGAGAGAGAGATGATGATGATGGAGAGGGGGGGGGGGGGTGATGGAGAGTGTTTGGATGCTGTGTTGATGCTCAAAGGGAGCGCGCGCCGCAGATCTCTATTCAGCTGTTAGATAACAGCGCACATGAAAGCCAGGCGATGCAATCTTTTGTGTGCCCCCCCCCCTCTCTATCTTTCACTCTCTCTCATCTGGAAGGGATTTTCACGCGTGTTCGAGGCCTCAGTAAAAGTTTGCTCAGATCACGCGTAAATCTCGCACACAAAGCCACACTTGGTCCTCTGTCAGCGTGTGGATGCTGTGTGTGAACACTAACAGATGAGGTAATGCCATGCAGCCGAGTGTGCCTGAGCGAGAGAGAGAGAGAGAGAGAGAGAGAGAGAGAGAGAGAGAAAGAGAGAGAGAGAGAGTAAAGAAGCCCCTGATGGTCAGCGGTGGTGCTACAACTGCCTCGCAAACACTTCTTATCTTCAGAAAAGGGGGTCAGGAACTGCATCTTGTACAAGTCACTGAAATGAGAATTTGTGGAGATGTCACAAATTGTACAGCAGCAGCGGGTCGTGCATCCTGAGGTGGGCTCAATTATTCTTTCACATCATTTAACACAAACACTGTCTGGACAAAAGTATTGGCACAGATATGTGTATAAGTAAGACCGTGTCAAGGATGGATCCCCTTGTACACTCACAAGGGGGGCAAGTAAAAAAAAAAATCACACCTGAAGACCGCCACCGCCTGGTACTGCAGTTTGGATAAGAATGAATGTTCTGTAGTCCTTTTGCTCATCCTCTACACTCAATACATACTGTTTCATCATTGTTACGGTTCCTTGATGGAATGGTTTCTATTTATAATTATTTTAATAATTCAGTGTTGTTTCTTAATATGGGTTTTTCTCTTACCGGTGTCGATATTTGAAAATCTCTGTAGTTTTGCCCCGCCCTCAAACTCCTATGACAGTGGTTGTTTTGTAGACACTTTGTTCCATGTAGAAACATTGATACATCTTTGATTGGTAGAACAATATCATAAATGCAGCTGACCTTTGTGTTTTCCCAACAGCTGTGATGGCCCATGACGGGAGCTGTGGGCTTGCCTGAGGCTCTGCTTCCCCAGCATGGGCAGTGTGGGCAGTGGAGTCGCAGGTGAACAGGAGTTTGCCATGAAGAGCGTGGGAACCCGCACCACCCTTCCTCGTGGCCCTCCCCTTTCTCGCCACATTCCTCCATCGAATCGCCTCCACATCCCCCCATCTGCCTCAGAAGAATCAAGTGAGGAGCGAGGGGGCACTAGTAACACCACAGATCGAGGTCAGCTCAATATGGCCAGGGCTTCTGCCAATGCAAATGGCGCTGGAGGCGCCTCTCTGGACGTTTGTGGGAATGTTGTTGGCCACGGAGCGGAGACGAAAAACCATGATGGAGGGATGAAGGGAAGAGATGGAAACAACTCCAGACAACAGAGAGACAGTCGGACCCCACCCAAGATACTGTCCGTCTCCGGAAAAGTAGAACAGGTGAAGGGATGGGTGGATGGGAATGGTTTGTCATAAGTTACCAGGTGTGGAATGGTGCATGAGTGGAGGGATGCTTTATTCTCAATGAACAGGGCAGAATTCTGGAAAGGTAGAGTGCCGCCGCTATGAAAACAATGACTTGATGACAGAAAGATTGACAAAGGCTATGGCAGGTTGAATAGGAGATGGGAAAGGATGATTTATCAAACAATAAACTTCTTTCAAACCTTTACCTTCTTTTCTTCTACTCCCACAGAACACTTCTGCTTTGGTTCGCCCTTCCGCCTTCAAACCAGTTGTGCCCAAGAGTTTCCACTCCATGCAAAACCTTCTGGCGCAGTCTGGAGGTGGTGGGCAATCGGGTGGGTCTGGTGGAGGCTCTGATGCCCCTCAATCCCTCTGTGAACAGGATAGTCTAGACCGTGACCCCACAACCGATGCCTTGTCTGATTCTGCCCGGAATTCCCTAAGTAGCCTCCCGACTTATACTGGCCCTGGATTAGGGGGGTATGGTTCTGGACCTGGTTTAGTGGTGTACGGCACAAGCGCCCCTCCGTCCTCGGGCATGGGGCCTCTCAGTGCCTCCACCAGCCATATTAACAGGCTGACTACCACCACAGTCCCGCCTGCCATGGATGAAGGGAACAACAAGCCCAAATATCAAAACGGATATTCGGTGTCGCAATCACAGAATGCAAGCGTGTCCGAGAGCGGGCAGTCATCGTCTGGGAAGAGCTGCGTGTCCTATCAGAGACTATGCCAGCGTCCAGAGCCCAACACAGGGGAGCAGGACTCCCCCTCCACTGAAGATATCATACAGGACCTTGAGGACCGCCTTTGGGAGAAGGAACAGGAGGTGAGGATGGCACTCAAGAGTGTGGATGTATTGCTTTGAATCGGGTTGGTTCAAGTAGCAATGGGCTCAGGGTGATATATCCCGGATAAACTACTTTATGGGTAAATCCTAGAGAGTACCTTGCAAATAATCACTCATTTGGGATTTGATGCCGATTCCAATAAAGCAAAGGTGTTAAACTCAATTCCTGGAGGGCCACAGCTCTACCCAGGTTAGCTCCAACCTTAACTAAACAAACCAGATGATGCCCTCAGGGCAGGGTTGGCAGTAAACTGTGCAGGGCTCGGGCACTCTAGGAATTGAGTTTGACACCCCTGCAATTAACCAAGGCTAGGGCAAAACATTGTGATAGGTAGCGTCTACAGGTAAACAGAGACGTTTGAAAGGGAGTGCCTTTAAAAGGTTCGATCAAGTCTTGCTCTGATCCTCTGTCTCAGGTACTCCACATGCGCCGCAGCCTGGATCGGAGTGAGGCAGCCATTGTCCAGGTCTTTGAGGAGAAGCAGAGAGTTTGGGAGCGCGAGATGGCAGATTTGCGTCAGAATTACTCCAGTCGTCTTCAGCAGCTCAGCCAACGTTCCCAGCGTTCTCAGCACTCCTTACAGATCCATATGAGCCGGCTCCAGCAGGACAAACGCAGGCTCCAGGAGGAGATCAGTGCTCTCCTGGAGCTCAGGCAGGAGCTGGAAAGAAAGTGTCTGGAATACAGGAAGGAGCAGGCGGATATGCTTCCAAGGCTGGAGGAAAGCAAGTGGGAGGTCAGAAGATAATTTGGTTTAAATATAAATATTCAAAATAAAGTCTAAGCGGTGCAAGGTGGGCCCTGAAAAAGTAGCCTGTGCGAACAGGACCTCCATGTTCCAACAGGACCACAAGCGCTCATCAGTACTGAACACTGTTTCTTTTATGTTGCTTAGCTGTGTCAGAAGGTTGGTGAGATCTCTCTGCTGAAGCAGCAACTGCGAGAGAGTCAGGCCGAGGTGACCCAGCGTGCTGGGGAGACAGTGGCTCTGAGGGGTCAAATAAAGGAGCTAAATGCCCAGCTGAAGGAGCGTGAGGAGGCCATGATGGGCCTGAAGGAGTCGTACAACAGCAAGAGCAGAGAGTTGGAGAGATGCGAAGGAGAGCTGAAGAGGACATTGGCTGAGGTGATGTGCTTTTTTGTTGGTTTGATTTCTGTGACATTCAACATCAGTAGTCCTTAGTAATGTTGAGAACCTGAGCTGACCAGAAGATAGGAACTGCAGAAGGGAGTTATTTACCAAATGTGTGGTAATTAAGATCCTGTCGACTTTGACCAAAGACATTATTGTACGGTGGAAGGAAGCTCATTTGACCGCTCTATGATCAGGGCTCATATGATCCAAGCTGAAGCAGCACTTTGTATTTCACACTTCACAATGCTTAAGCAGTGTTCCTGGTATGTTCCCCAGAAGGCTTTTGGGAAACCTAGGACAGGGCGACATGTTTTCATTGAAAGTTCAAAGGTTGAAGAATTTCATGTTAAAAAAGCTTGGGGTAGAGCAATTCTCCATCATATTCAAAAATGTAGCTGAAGGAGCTGTAGCTGACCTACTTTGAGGATGTGGCAGAGACCAAGGACATGCTTGAAAGACGGCAGGGGAGCGCATCAGTTTTACCTCATATAAACTTGGTCAAGTGTTCAGGTTTGGGGCATATCTGTGCATCATTCCCCAAGCTACTTTATTCCGTAGAACCAAATGATTTCACGAATCAACCAGCGTTTATAAATGTATATAACCAATATAATGATTTTCCTAATAGAACTGAACGTAACTGAAGAGTTTGAGTTCAAGAGCAGAGGCTTTCATAGCTCTGTAAAGGTCTAATTTTGAGTCCATGAAGCCACTGGGCAACAAACCCAAGCTTGAAAGGAAGAAGAACAAAGTCAGGTGTTGGAATGATGGAACGTTTGCTTGGGCCAAAGCAGCCTGAACATGCAAGGCTGGAGTTAGACAGATCTCTCAAGGAAGGAACTATCAAATTCGAGACAGTAGCTTGAGGGAGAAGGAGCCCTGAATCTCGGAACAATGCCTAAGCTTGTTGGGGTTTGTATCGTTTTCTTGAAGAGATGGGGATCCTAAGGTGGGGATGGGGGCCTCAACTTGGGGGAATGACGCAATCTCCATGACCATTACTGTTATATTTCTGCAGGTCTCAGTTTTGCGGGATAAGCTTGTGGTGTTTGAAGCTGAAGTGCTGGGTCTCAAACGGGCTCTGAGTGACTTGAGCTGCAGGAATGATCAAACTGCTAATCTACCTGCCAGAAACAATCACCCAGTGATTATGAGCTCCAGAAACGATCACACTGTGCCTCTGAGCTCTAGAAGCGATCACACGGTGACTTTGAGCTCCAGAAATGATCACCAGGGACCTTTGACCTCAAAAAACGAACACTCGGTGACTCTGAGTTCAAGACATGAACACACGGCTAACATAAGGAACGATCACATGGCACCTCTGAGTTCTCGGAATGATCATGCAGCAATTCTGAGCTCCAGGAATGATCACCCGGCCCCTTTGAGCTCTAGGAATGAAAACCCTGGACCCCTGAGCTCCAGAAATGATCGTACGGGCATTTTGAGCTCTAGGAATGATCACACACAAGCTTTGACCTCGAGAAACGATCATTCGACAAATCTAAGCTCAATCGGTGGAAGCAGTAGTTTGCCTTGGGCTGGGCTTCATTCCCCCCGGACTCCCGAACTTGGTGGAACCGTGGATTCCTTCCTCAGTTTGCAGAGCGATGAAGCCAAAGCACAGAGGCAGGAGGCGGGAGAGCTGCGAAGACAACTGGAGAGACTGCAGGTACATCAGGAAGAGACTGATCTTCCTCAGAATTCACAAATTGTTCATTTTATTTTGAGCTCTTGATGAGGGTTATAATTCACATTCTGTTCCCCAGGGTGAACTTCATCTGGAGCGTCAGCAGCGGGAGCGTCAGGCTCTCACCTTCGCTCAGGAGCGGCACACGTGGCAGGATGAGAAAGACAGAGTTCTTAAATATCAGGCTCAGCTCCAGATCAGCTACGTGGAGACACTCCAGAGAAACCAAGCACTAGAGGAGCGCGTTGGGCAGCTGGGTGCAAAACTTGCCTCCACATCACCTGGATCTCCCCCTACTAGCATCTCCATCCCTGTTCCAAATATCGAGGACCTCAAAACACCCGTTTTGAGTCCACTCGATCCCAAAACACCCATCTTGAACCAACTGTCGCCTCCCTGGCCTGGGCCAACCCGTCTGGAGAGAATCGAATCCACTGAGATTTAGAGATGAACTTTCTTTAGAGACAATCGATGCGTTGCGCTTGAAGAGCTGAATGCACTACTAGAGAGAAGATGCAGTTGTTACTGAATTTAATGCACATTTATAATGCTTTAAAAAAGCTATGTTCAACCAGACGTTCATTTTGGATCACTCTTTATTTATTACATGGAGGTTAGAGGCTGCTCAGTGCCAAACCGACTCCGCGTTGCCTGGATCTCTACCAACCAGCCTCTCCATTGCAGTCCTTAACACAGTGTAGCCCAAAAACAGCCTTCCTGAGTCAGTTGGATCCTAAACAGTACCCCTGACGTAGCAGGATACCCATCCTGAGTCAGAAAAAGCCCACAACACCAGTCTGAAGTCAGCTGGAATTAAAAATACCTCATTGCACCTTCTCCGACTCAACTGGAGCTTAAAAGAGCCATTGTAAGATCGAAGCATCCCTGGGAGTTTAACTGAATTTAAAAAAAAAAGACTGTTGCAAAAGCTTCTCTAGAAAGCAAAAGCACTCTCAAGCACCCATCCTAGCTCAGCTGGTGTCTTCTTTAGAGACAATCAAGAGGTTTGATGGAGATGGTTGTGCTTGAAGAGCTAAAATAAGATTTATTGTACGAGGCCAGAAAACTATTGTACAAAATATATTTTGTTTTAAACACAAGAAACAAAACTTTTGCAAATTATGTCTGCGAGATATTTCAGATAATGTTTGGTAATAACAATAAAAAGGAAAAATGTCGTAAATATTGAATATTTAAAATTCAGAAATGCAAACTTTGGTGAGATAGGTGAATAGGAGGGGAACACACCAATGTAAATTCTGTTTATTCTGTACCAATTCACGTTTTTGCAAACATAATGAAATATCTATCCTCCTGCCCTGTATAAACCCATTTGTTTCTTCTCCTCATCTCAAGTTTTTACAAACTTTACAGATTCATTCACACGAGGACACATATTGATGGGTGTTCATGCTGGGTGTAAAATGTTTAAAACAATACGACAGACACAAATTGATACATATTTGTGTTTGCTGCATTGTTTAATAAATCTTCTCTTGTTTTCATCAGTGGGAGACTCAGTGAATGCAACATTTTAAAGATATTTGGCTAAAAGCATCTGCACAATCCCAATTGAGATATTAATTAGGGGGAAAACACATTGTACATCAACGGTTGCTAAGCTCCAACATGTATCAATATGCATTTGACCGTTTGCGTTTGTAAGACAAAGCTTTATTTTCCAGGATGGTCTCTAGAACAAACAGGGCTCCTATCTGCGGATGGAAATACTTGAAAAAAAAGAGTAAAGCATTTTTGTCTGTTTTTTTTTAAGTTGGCGCCGATCAAAATGAGAGTTTCTGGAAGGTTTTGGCTATTTTTGGAGAGTTGCTGCTATGTTCAGAAGTGAGGCAGGCTGTGAATATGATGGCTATTTATGTGACTTGTTATTTCCAGTATAACGACATATTGTGTGTGAATACTTTAAAAAAAGATTACAATTATCGTTATTTCACTGTTCTGATAATCGTGGATTAATGAGCCGATATTTAAGCTTTGTTTCATTTTCTGTGACAGGATACCTATAAAATGGTTCAAATGCATCAACACTGTATTCCTTTTGATGTAGTTATGATGTTAATTATTTCAATTGACAGTGTGTTTTTTTATTTATAGAACAAATGCTGTTTTATACTTATGTTGTTTGTATTTATGTTACTGTTTTGACTTGCGTAAAAGCATATCCAGTCCAAACACATTAAAAGATTAAGACTCCAATAATTGTGCCAATAATCGTTTATTTGTTTATGTTAAACAAACGTATGCTAACTGATATGATTAGCATGTTGGTTTCTCAGAGGCTCTGAGGGATTTCTTGTTGTGCAATATTATTTAGGACCTTACATCTGCTAGGTGAAACTTTAAACAAAAATAAACTAGTTTACACCATTGGGATAGATTTTTTTCAAGGTATAAGATTAGCTGTCTTACTACTAATTCTCTTTCAGTTTCCAGGCTCAAATCATATTGATTCACTGCTTTATGTAGGAAAAACATTTTTGTTTGTTGTTATCCAACAATTTTCAAATACATAGACTGACATTAATGTAAATTAAGTGCAGTTTCAAAAGTATTCTACTGGTGAAAATTATTTTATGTATGTAATGGGCTTTATTTAATTAAATGTTAATTCATCGAGAATTGGCGCTTCGTAGCTTTTAGATTGGGGTCACTTTATTTTGACATTGAATTTGTATACAATAAATAAATCAACAATTCTTGTTGTCGTCACTTTATTTTCTTGTGATTTCATTAGTGTAGCTTGATAAATTAAGAAAATATGTAATGAAGAGAAAAAAAAAAACCAACACCTTCCGCCAGAAGGTGTCACCAGCTACACGCGCAAGGCCAGTCTTTGTCCCGGAAGTACAGGTGACGTCAACGTAGCTCTGTTTCCGCTGCTGCGGGTGAGTTTGTTATTGTATACCGCTACCAATTCAAATGTTTTATATTCGCTAAATATTATTTAATTACATCATATATTCCTTTTAAATATGCTCTGCTTTAAAGCATTGTATATTTATTTCAATTTATGTTTTATCTGAACAGTGATACGTCTTATATGACTGGTTGTTATTGATTTTTATTCATGTGATTTGTGACAATTCATACCCATTTTAATTTATTCGGTTCATCATATACCAAAATACTCAGTTTATTTTATTGTTTATTTTCATTGGGTTGCATTCATCATGTTTTTCTTTTAAATGGGGCGGGTTTGTTCATTAAAGACTTATAAACAAAGTAATCATGGTTCTATACCAGAGTTGAGCAGCACCACTGGGTGTTTGATGGTGGCCTTGCTTTGTAAGTCGCTTTAGCTTTTTACTCATCATAGTCCAGTTTGGTTCTTATGGAAGTAATTCAGGGTCAAACCTAAATAAAAATGCAATTTTGCAAACAGAAATGAAGAACTGCAAGTAAAAAAAAATAACAATAAAAAAATGAAAAGAAATATATTTGCTAAATGTTTATTTTTGCACCTTTGAATTTGAATAATTCATAAGTACCTTCATTCATTCATACGTGTGCTTTTTATAATTATTTCCTTTGACTTGCCTGTTTATGAATGTTTATCTTTTCAGTGCTGCAGATGTTTTAATCATGGTCCTCAACATGTGTCTGGCTCACTTTGAGACCTCCATTCACTGCAACAAGGTAAAAAAAAGATGAGTCAACTACTTTTCAGGTTATTAAAACTTTCATTGTTTTGTTTATAATTGATGGATAATTTCTGAGGCTTAAGACACGTGTTGTAATAAGCTGCAGAGGCAGCCATTGCTTACGTTGGTTTTCTTCTTATTCTACTATCTTTACGAATACCTCAATAACAATCACTTGTGTGTAAGTTCTGAAATTTTGCACACTGGTGGAGAGTCTTTTATTATTATCCCAGAACAAATTTGGAGTCTCTAACTCAACTGCTTTAAGCACCACGCCCAATCCAAATTCACTCTTAGGTTTGTATTAATAACTTTTGAACCAAAACTTGTACTTTTTTTTCAGTTTTCTGTTTAGTAAGTTAAACATAGTTTTCGGTTTAACATCATCGTAAGGTCAAAGTTTGACGTGTCGCCTGCTTCCGTTTAGCCTTTGAAAGGCTGAAAACAAGTTGTGAAATGTTTTCTCTTTAATTAAATTTTTATTTTTAATCATCTGACAACTATGGTGCTTAAAAATTGGAAAAAAGATACTGACTGGTCACCAATTGATCAAGAAAAGCCCAAATCCTCAACCTTTTATTTAGATACTTCAAGTATTAGCTCTTTTCCACCCTGAAAACAGCAACCGTGAATTTTGTAAGTGAATTAAAAGTCATGCATTCTCTCGTTTTCCATTAAGACGTCTCTCAGTCCTGATAAAGCTTGTATGATTGAGTTCAGCCCAGTGTTCATTGTGTTTCTCCTTCTCTTTGTGTGATGTTCGAAGGGTCTTGTGTGCGTCTGTTTTGACCTTGCGATGTTCTCAACCAAGAATAAATCTCTGATAAAGCTCGGAAGAGTGTGATGGGTCCTTCAGCATCTCCTCTTCATGAACTGAGAGTTTTTACAATGTTCCAGTGTGACATTGGGATACTTTGTGGGAAGAACAACAGGACACGCTGTTAAAGATGAATTAAGTTCTAAATTAAATCTTTTTATTGTTCAATTCTTTGTGAAGTAAATGGAAATGAGTGTTGGGAACATTTAATTATTATTTTTTCTTTTTCTTAAATTGTCCGCTCAAAAAAAAGATTTACACATTTCTTTATAACAATTCCAATCTTTGTTAACATTTTTAAGAAATGGGGGGTAGTTCCTTTTTGGTTTTCACTTAACTTTTAAAAGATTTTTCACTAAATACATTTTGAGAAATCCATATATTGATTAAAATTAAGTTTTGCATGGGAAAAAGGGTGTGTTAAATACAAAATAGTTACGATATCAGTATCTCATTTTTAGTTTTTTAACCAAATTTTTTTTTAAAAGAATGAAATTGTTTGGGGGGCAGCGGGAAGTTCAAAAGGAGACAATGTGCAAACCATGTGAAGACCTTGTTTCAAGAATGTCCTGCTGTGTGGAGATGGTTTGGGTTGTCGTAAATAAACACATTGCTTTAAAAAGTTAATTAAATATTATTTCATTAAATCTTTTGAAAATCATATTTTGTTTTGAAAAATATATTTGGTCACGCCACCAAAAGAAAAAATGTTACTTTCTTTATGTCTCGTTCACTCTTTTAAACCTTTTTAATCTTTTTTTTTGGTCAACTATTTTCTAATGAAAATGTAATAAAAATATTGAACAAAGCTAAAGTAAAGTGCATCAATTTGTTGGTCGTCACTTTCTCTCTCAGAATAATGTTTTTGTTTGTGATGCTAACAGCTCTGTGCCGATGGCTACGATGTGTCAAATCTTCTCTCAGAGGATCCGAATGTAAGACGAAGGGGATTCAAGCTGGAATATTTCCTCCGGCCCCCAGTGCACGTCACATTGAGTTTCCAGCTTCAGATCGAGTTATATCGCCTGGATTTGGAACTGTGGCCCTGGGCGATGGATTCAGGATCACGGAGGATTGAGGTTTCGACCAATTCTGTGAAGGACAACCATAACCTCCAGCTGGTTTCAAGATGTGATTTGAAGGATGAACTACAGGTTTGCTTAGTGCATCCTACGTTTAAACCCCGAGCACCTTTTTGTGAGGCACTTCCTCAAACACCGGCTCATGCGAGAGAGTTTTGGAAGCGTGGATCGCTGGGATCGATTGCCCAACTCCAGATCAGTATCGTCTACAGCGGAGCGGCTGCATCAGTCGGATTCAAGTCGATTTCTGTTTGGGGTTTGCCGTCTCGTTCTTGTTCCGCTTCGGAGGTTGAATTGATTCACAGAGCACAGCTCAATGCACGGAAATCAAACTCTGAATATTGCATCAGTGCAGAACTAGATCCCTTGACATCCAGAATCCAGGGTGATTTGGATACGAAATATGGATCTAAAAGAAAGTACGAGTCAAGTTTTCCTTCGACTAGCTCTGCTCCAGAAGGACTCCCATGGAAACACTCTAGGACAGATCCAAACCCTCAATCTTTATCTTCTACTGGTTCAGATCCAAATGAAACTCCAGAAGAGTTTCTAGACCCCCTAACTCAAGAGCTCATGGTCCTCCCAATGATTTTACCCAGCGGCATGATTATCGATCAAAGCACTTTAGAGGAATACGAGAAGAGGGAAGCAACATGGGGTCGAGTACCGAATGACCCCTTTACTGGTGTTCCTTTCAGCCAAAGCTCGAAACCTCTTCCCAATCCTCTTCTTAAGTCCAGAATCGATCGTTTGGTTCTCCGGATGGGATGCACAGGAGTTGGGAGCAGGACTTCTGCACCAAATAAACCTCAGCCCTCCAGACTTGTGCTTGAACCTAAAACAGACAAAATCCCAGAGGATTTAAAGGTGCCTTTCAGAATCCAGTCTGACCAGGGACCCAAACCGGAATCTAATGCCCATCACAGCTCAAGTCGTGCTGATACAGAACAGTTTCCATCAAGGAACAATCAACAAACCTGCTGGAATAGAAAGATGGATCCAAACTCATCTCGCAGCAGCTTTGAGATGTTAAAGAAGTTAAAACAGGAGCAATCCAGATTCCAGTGTGAATCCACATCGAAAACGGGGGATAAAAGAAATAATGAGTCTGGTTTAACGAGTCCTGGTCTTTCTCTGCCGAGGGAAGCAAACTCGATACAAACAGGTTTGCAACACTGTTCACATAAAAGAATCAGAAATAGGCTCATGCTCTTAGATCCAGTGGTCATTCTGAATACTGGGTTCTGGTTGGCTGGCAGGCATTGATACATTTTGGTTTGGATTCAGTGGGACGTAGGGGACTCCGCTGGGAGTAAGGGGACTCAGTTGGAAGTTAGGGGACTTGGCTGGGAGGAAGGGGTGTAAACAGAAATAAGGGACATAACCAGCTTATATATTTTATGAATGGATGTCCCGTTAGAGAATATTTTCATCATTGGTTATAATTGCATTGTTTGCTGTTTAGAGTCTATTTGTCACGAGCGGCGTTTAGCGGAGAGTTTAGATGCAGCTCTGGACGCCGCACTGAATGGTTTACCAGTGTTCACCTCACCAAACAAAACCGAGAACTCTTCTAAAGGTATGAAATGCTTTGCTTTTACTGTAAAATAAGGTCTGAATCAGTTTAAAATGAAACATTACAAGTTTACATTGTTTTTCTTCTTTACTGAGACTCCCCTGTGTTCTTTGTTTCTCAGGTGGCCTCTCGTGTGTGTTCTGCTCATGTTCCCTCTCTGTGTTCTCCTCCGGCGTGCCGTCCTACTCTCTTCCCTGTGACTGCAAGCATGTGGTGTGTGGAGAGTGTGTGAGACAGAGACGCACACCTGAGTCTGGGAGAACGAAGCTCCAGTGTCCCTCGTGTGGATCTCCAGCCTCCTCCAAAGACATCACCCGAGTCCATCACTAAAATATTTGCACTTTTTGGTTTTCCTGATCACAATTAAACTGGTTTAAACGAATCACAATGTGGTTATTCATATTATTAGGAAAACAATAACTGGAGCATGAACTTATCTTTTATTACGTCACTTTAAGAGAGCCATTTCCTTCTAAAAATTTGGCACACAAACAGAAGAGTGAAATGTTTAACTCTAGTACCACCACTTGTACTAAGTTACATCCATGCTAACAGGTTTTGAGCTAATTAAACTCTAATAAACTAGAGTAAACTTATTTAAAAACATGACAACTTCTAAAGCCAATCAAATTCAACTGTTGAGCTGAACTCGCTTGTGAGCCAATCAGAAGCATGGCCTGCAGTATAAATCAGAATCAATTAGTTGATGACTCCAGAGGTTGAGGAGGCTGCGTTGGGTCAGAGTGTGTGTCCTTCAGCCTCTGAGCGAGTGAATGTGTGTAGGAGAGCGCTGGGAGAGCTACAATGGGCTCCAGAGGTCAGAGCTGTTCTTCATTCACACAATAAAAGTTCAGCCTTCATCGCACACTCTGAGACTCAAAGGACCGAACACAATCAGCTCAAGGATCCTCCACACGCTGCGGCCGAAGAGAGCCTGACTCACACACTCGAGTACGGAAATATTGGGGCGCTTTTGAAAACTTAAACGAAGACTAGTCGCATCAGTGGGTTGCAAAACATTACAAGCAAACTTTATTTATCCATTGGCACGAAACTAAAAATGGATGTCACCAGTATGAAAAATAAAGTGGGCATGACTGTAACACAAGGAATAATGCAGAGCACAAAACCAGCAACAAATATGAACCAGAGTTCAGGTGCAGCACTAGTAACCTAACTATTTACCCTAGCAACCATATCACCAGGTCTATATAGTTTAGAACTTCTTGAATACACGGGGCTGGTACTGTTATATGCAGTCACTGACCCTTCATTGGCAAACTGTTTAGCCTAGAAACCAGTGTATCTCAGATTTATAAAATCTTAAACTCATGGGAGCTGAATTAATTTATAGCGTAAAATTACTGTCACTGACTCTTCCCTAGCAACCAGACTGTTTACAATAGCAACCACATACTCAGATTTGTATCTCAGGTTTTCATCACCGTCACAAGCTGAATGTAATATGGCATTAATGTCTCTTCCCTAGCAACCAAACTGTTTACCTTAGCAACTTTGTACTTGTATCTTTTGTTTAAAAACTTTCAGACATATGGGTTGGTTTAGATGACTTGGTGACAAGCGGGACATATTTCATCACTGACTCTTCCTTAGTAATCAGACTGTATACCCTAGCAACCGTATATTCAGATCTGCATCTCACGTTTACAAACTTTCAGACATGGGGGTTGGTTTAGATCATTTGCATAACCATAACATGGCATCACTGTCCCTTTCATAGCAAACATATAATTAGATCTGTATCTCACGAATGAAAACTTAAACATATGATGGTTGGCTTAGATCGAATCAATGACCCTTCCTTAGGAACTAGACCTGGTTTACATATAATCATCTAATTTCAGTTTTATATTAATTCCAAAAGACACATGTATTGGATTTTATAAAAAGATGCAAAGAGAAACGTTATATGGAATCACTGACCATTCCCTAGCAACCAGACCGTTTACCCTAGCAACTGTGTAATTAGATCTGTATTTCAGGTTTTGATATTTGATAATACACAGGGGTTGACTGATATCACTCATAGTAATGATGTAACAATTGCATGACTTCAGTGACCCTTCCCTAGCAACCAGACTGTCAATCCTAGCAACCATTTTTGAATAATCTTAACTCCGCTTGAGAGCATCCTTGAGACACGTTCATCAGCTTAAAATAAAGATCATGTTATCTAAAACTGGAGCCCAGAGGGAGGAGCTACAGACGAAAAAAATAATGGCCCCAAAACTGAACCTTGTGGAACTCCAAAACCCAGGGGAGCAGAGGAAGGCTCAGACCCAGCAAGCTTTACACACGTGGTTTCACCTGATATATAGGAACCAAACATCATTTGCATCAATAATTTTCAAATAATGTGCACATCTAAAATCCTTCTATGTTTAAACAAATTTGAATAGTCTGAACTGACTTGTGGGGGCCTTAAAAAGCTTAATTGCGACGGTAAAAACATCAAATTCAGTTTTAATTGACACATCATCAGCCGGATCAACCAAAGTCGTATTGCATGCAGCATTTCATCATCCAATTACGTCCCTCTTTGATGTTCTGTGTTAAATGAGGTGAACGAACTCAGATCTCATCTCTATTCGTTCTTTTTTGCATCATGACGCTAATCCATTTATTACTCTTTGCGTTCACCAATGTACAGTCCAAGCCCTGATGTTCCCGGAAGCACGCTTCAGTGTTTTGTCTGTTTGAATTCTTATTTATGAATTTGCTCTTTTGTCGGCCTGCATGAGCACCGCTGATCTGCCGAGGCCTGATCAGATTAGTGTTTGTGCAGCTCTGAATCCTGAGCAGCTGTTTACGCCGCTTCATTTTCATCATCGCTCTGACCTTCTCTGTTCTTTCCTGAATTTCACACTTTTTTCTAACCCAAACTGGAAAACTGGTGCATACATGAATCAATTATTTGGATGCAAAGTTTGGACGGTGAAACTGAAACACCCGTGTGTGGACGCGGAAGAGTCAAATGCCTGTGTCATCGGTGCCCGTGTTGCTCTGAAATTACAGCGAGATCCTTTCAGATTCAAGGACTACATGCAATGAACACTACACACACATGCATTTAAACCTCAAAGAGTGACCTTTGACCTTTCTAAGGAGGCATTTATATACATGAAGGACTTTCCGGAGAGTTTACAAATAATGAACAGGTCTCAAAACAATACATTTCAAGCTGGATTTCCCTTTAAAAAAAACAAAACAAAGCTTTATTTCTGAGATTACAACAATGCTCATTTTAAATGTCAGAATGTTAGTTTTATCCATAAATCAGAAGTGTCAGAGATCTCTGTGAGTGTAACCCTTTCGAGCTTCATGCAAGTCAACAGTTCTTGATCGTAGATCTTGTGAGAGCTCTTTTTTACAAGGCATGGTTCACATCAGGCAGTGCTCCTGCTTTCACATCAGGGCAACCTCCTGCTTTCCCTCGCGATGCAAGATAGAAAGTGACTGAACTGCAATTCTCCGACCGGCCACTTGAGGCTGGCTCAAGAAGTGAGCAGGTTCTCATTGACTTGGAGCTCAAAAACTCATATTTGCACCCCTGGCTCCGCTAGTTTTGTGGATTTAAATCTCTAGATTTGACATTCATGAACACTCTGAGGCGGTTAATTTTTTTATTTGTTTGTTTAAGGTTTAATAAGCCTTAAAATTATGCATATTTAAGGGTGTGGTTTCTCGAGGGGCAGATGATTGACAGCTCTTTCAGCCCGTCTCATCCTGGCTAGGGCTATTCCTTTCCACCCTGCACTGTGAATGCTTAATAAAAACAGATACTTGATGTGAACACCAGGTGTCATGTTTGGAGATCACCAGGCACAGTAATATCGTGAAGCATGGTGGTGGCAGCATCATGCTATGGAGATGTTCTTCAGCTGCAGAAACTGGGACACTACACTCTTAAAAAAATGTGTTTTGCTGGTTCTTAAGAACCCCTTGAGCTTTGTAGTTTTTGAGGTTCTGTTAAAGCGCTTTGTTAGTTTACTAAAACTGTTCTAAAGTAGTTCTTTACCGTTTTAATGTGCTGTACACAGATACTGGTCGAGTGAAATCAGGCGGGTGAATGATAATCTTTCAGAAGGACAATGTCCCTCAACAAACAGATATGATTCCAAAGAAGTGGAACAATAGGCGCCGAGATTATCACCAACAGAGTATTCTGCAAAGTCAGTGATTACTTTGCTATGATTAGATACAAATAAAATGAATTATATTATGACTCTGCACTGCAAAGTACTGAAGCATCGATAAAACCAGGTGTTTCACTTTCACTGTCCAAATCCTGAAAATAATCCCATTCTTCTCAACACAACTTTTTTTTTAATCGCAATCGTGTGAGACAGAAGTGATGAGGGAGGAGCCGGTTCTGGTGCTGATGCTGAGCTCTATAAAAGCTGCAGAGCATCTCAGAGTGTGTGAGAGTGAGTGTGAGCATCAGTCCGAGATGTCTGACTCTCTGCTGTTCGCTTTCCTGGTGAGTGTTCTCACACTCTCAGCGCTTTCATCCGCCTGTTACATCCAGAACTGCCCTCGAGGAGGAAAGAGAGAGCAACCAGAGCCCATCAGAGAGGTATGTGAGCGCGGGATCCCTCAGCTTCAGTTTTAGCATCTAGAAGTGTGACCTTAGATTAAATCAGAGGCATTTCTCTGAACGGAGAGCAGGAGTCTGATGGGCCCCAAGCTCTTGAACTCTTTGGCTCACATTTACAGATTGTTTTTAATCTACAGCTACAACAAGGCAGGACTGGTCATTAACAGTTTATTAAATTATTAGAAATCACGAATCATCAAGAGACATCTATTTTCAAAACCAGTTGGAGATGATTATTAACCAAAAAGTCAATTAAAATCTAGAAGTCGACATTTCCATCACCTCTAAGACAGAATCCGGCAGAAAAAAAGAATGGAAATTAATTATATTTGATAAAAACCTGCGAACAAGAAATAATTCTGTTTTATCATTGTCTCTGTATGGAATTATTAAATGTGGACACAAACAAAAACCTCCAAAGTGAAAATGAAAACGCACAATCTGTTAATTTTTTCAAAAACGTCATTTATGATGTCATTTACGTCAAAAACGTTTATTATTCCAAAATTTTGGGTAATTCATCTCATTATCAGAATTAATTCATCTGTTTTAACTCAACACCTGCACCAAAGACTCCTGCCCACAAGCGATCAATCCATTGCTCAAAACTCCACTACAAGCAAGAGCTGGACACCAGGGACAAAACAGTAGACCTGCACAGAGCCGTCACAGGACAAAACTGCTTGGCGAGAAAGAAACAACTGTTTTCTTCGGCCTGGTGCTCCATGAAAGATCTCACCTCGCATCACTGTTCCAGAGGAACCCGTGTAGGGGCCATTTGTTTGTGTTTGAATATTTACTGGGTATAAAAAATATATTTTATTTCTTGTGGAAAAAAACATCTGTTTTACTACGAGCACACACGTGTTTTGGTTTAGCAATGAATTAATCTTTATGTTTCTGTTTCTATAACATCATCCAAGAAACCTCTGATTTATTTTGTGATTCAAGCTCACGAATCTGAAATTTCACAGTTAGCACCAGCGTGGCAAACAAACGGACTACAAAAAAAACAAAACAGCACTGGAAAAGATTCTCAATGGTTTCAATGACAATGTCCAACTCTGTCTGGAGTTTGATGATGAGGCGTGGCAGGACGTCAGATGAGACACACTAGAGCTATTTGGCATAAACCCCCAACTTGCCGTATTTGGAGAATCTTAGCTGTGAAGCATGGAGGTGGAAGGGTCATGCTCTTTTTTTTCTACAAACAGGACAGGACGCATAGTGTTCAGGGGAGGATGGATGTGGCCTAGTGTCGTGAGTACTTGCAACAACCTCCTCCCTTCAGAGAGAGCATCGATGAAGGGTCTTCCAGCAGGAGAATGACTCAAAACACAGAGCCAGAGGAATGACAGGGGGGCCCCTGTCTGGAGTGGCCAATAGAAAATCTGGAAAGGAAGCTGAAACCTCATTAAATTTTCAGGCGTCATTAGATATATGTTTTTCTGGATTTTATGATTGTGGAAGTTTTGTCAAAGCAAGTGCTTCTTCAGATTGAGGGTCCGGTACTTCAG
The DNA here is from genome assembly GCA_007224835.1 of Danionella cerebrum. Classification (NCBI taxonomy): domain Eukaryota; kingdom Metazoa; phylum Chordata; class Actinopteri; order Cypriniformes; family Danionidae; genus Danionella; species Danionella cerebrum. The sequence continues at coordinate 229,257 of SRMA01015356.1, read as the reverse complement.
CCCCTTGATGAATCAGAAATCTTTCCTCTGTCTCTTTGTGAACAGTGTATGTCGTGTGGCCCCGGTCTCTCGGGGCGTTGTTTCGGCCCTGGAATCTGCTGTTCCAAAGCTCTGGGCTGTTTCATGAGGAGCCCCGACACACTCGTCTGTGTGCAGGAGGATCAGCGGCCCGGTGCGTGCGAGCCAGCACATACACCATGTGGAGAGAGAGGGCGCTGTGCTGCCCCGGGGCTCTGCTGCGATGCCGGTAACTCACACAAACACAAGTGACATGAGCTCCAAGCTTGATTAGCATCACTATAACGTCTGTACAACTGGTTTTAAATAATGGCCAAAATGGGGGGAGGGGTACGGAATTAATTTTGTTCTAAAATAAACACATTTTTGGCAAAACAAAAAATAAAAAGTAAACAAATAAAACTAAATTAATGACTTAGCTGATAGCAATTTGGATTGTACTGCCATTGATTTCTTCAGGCTTTGGGCAATGTTGTGTAATAAAAGTGTATAATGTGCAGAGACTTACTTTACTTCAGGATATACTTTACTTTAGTTTGATGATCTTAACTGACGACTATTAAAAAAACTCACGACTTTGTGAAAATGTTCCATGTTGAAAAAACCTGATGCCAATCTCTAACTCATACACCCGCAAAGGCCTTTAAACGCTCTGTAGGTACACAACACTGGAGAAGACTGCTGACTTGGTTGCCCAAAAGACAACCATTGACACCTTGAACAAGGAGGGTAGGACACAAATGGTCATTTCAAAAGAGGCAGCTGTTCACACAGCTCTGGGTCCAAGAATATTAATAGGAAAGGAAAGGAAAAACGGGTGTAGGAGGGATAACTGCATTGTGGAGAGGATTGTGAAACAAAACCCATTGAAAAATATAGGAGAGATTCACAAAGAAACTCCACGCACAGACGTGTGACTTTCAGCTATCAAACCTCTCATGTTCGTGAGACAGTTAGAAGTGTCTCACAAGGACAGAAAGCACTGGACTGCTACTGAGTGCTTCAAGGTTATATTCCCTGATGAAAGAACATCTCCTTTTGGATCCCCCAGTATCTGGAGGAAGAGACTAAGAATCCATATTGTTTGGGTTTCAGCGTAAAGCTTCTACAGCCAGTGATGGTTTGTGGTTCACCCTGTTTTCTGAGGTCAATGCAGCCCTCTACCAGGACATTTTGGAGCTTTAAGAACTTCCTGCAGCGGAACATTGTTGTAAAAATGCACTCTAGAAATTAACGAGGAAGGAGGAAACTGTTCTCACAGAAACCTTCAAAGCAGCAGAGATGTTCCTGCTGGACACCCTCCAGTTTAAAATCAATTCCTTCATCAATCTGAGCTCCACGATACAACCCCCTTCTTTCGTGAGGTTGCGAAGAATTGTGTTTGTGATGAAAGATTCACGTTTATATAAAGCTCTGTGTTTGCATTCATGCAGAGAGCTGCTCCATGGACCCCGAGTGTTCAGAAGAGACCAGGTTTGATGAGGAGAAGAGCGACGGCAGTATTGGAGAGGAGCTGAAGAGCTTCTCGGGAGAAACTCTACTGCGTCTGCTGCAACTCGCCCAGCGCAGGCACTCCGCGTTCTGACCCATGATTTCTGATCTCGACTCCATCTGACCGCTGATCAGAATTGAGCTGGTCATCTCCGCTGTGATCTCCTCCGGGCTGATTTCTTTTGATTCATGCCTCATCTCACTGGGTTTCAGCAGATCTGATCGATGTCCTTTCTGACCTGAAATAATCCCACACTTCAGACCAGATTGATCTGGTTTCATCTGGTCTGATTTCTTCCGCATCTGATCTCAGATTCAATCAGATCTGATCGGACTAGATTGAATCTCACTCAGATTTCACCAGAACTGGTTTTATCAAATCTGGTTAGATTTCACCAGATTAAGTTTCCTCTGACTTCACCCAATCTCAGATTTCCTCAGCTTGTGTCTGATATTCAAAAAATACATGTAAAAGTTGTTCATTGTCTGACATGATTTCATTAGATCTGACTAGACTGATCTGATTTAAATGATTTCATCTGATCTGATTCAAACAAAGCGTCTTCTTCTATCAGTATTTTAATTCATTTTAAAAGGGTCTGATCAGGCTAGATTTCATTCAAACTGAATTAAACAAACAAGATTTATTCTGATCTGATTACATTTAAAAGATTTATTCTGATCAGATTTGAACAGATAAGATTTATTCTGATCAGATTTAAACAGATAAGATTTATTCTGATCAGATTTAAACAGATAAGATTTATTCTGATCAGATTTAAACAGATAAGATTTATTCTGATCAGATTTAAACAGATAAGATTTATTCTGATCAGATTTAAACAGATTTATTCTGATCAGATTTGAACAGATAAGATTTATTCTGATCAGATTTGAACAGATAAGATTTATTCTGATCAGATTTAAACAGATAAGATTTATTCTGATCAGATTTAAGATTTATTCTGATCAGATTTAAGATTTATTCTGATCAGATGAAGATTTATTCTGATCAGATTTAACAGATAAGATTTATTCTGATCAGATTTGAACAGATAAGATTTATTCTGATCAGATTTGATTTGAGATAACAGATAAGATTTATTCTGATCTGATTTGAACAGATAAGATTTATTCTGATCAGATTTGAACAGATAAGATTTATTCTGATCTGATTTGAACAGATAAGATTTATTCTGATCAGATTTAAACAGATAAGATTTATTCTGATCAGATTTGAACAGATTTATTTGCATCTAACTTGATTTTATTCATACAAATGAAAAATGTGTGATTTTTGTTTGTAATCGAAGGACTTACTTCATTGGACACTTTATCATGTAATCTAATCCGGTTTATTCAGATGCAAAACTTATTTATTCTTACATTGGATATGACATTATAGAACCTAAATGGCTGTGGTTTCATCTGATCTAATCTGATGTGAGATCACCTGGGCTGATCTGAAGTTCATCTGATGTGTAAATACTGTATTTAATAAACGGCTGTAAATCTCATCCAGCGTGTTTCTCCTTTGTCTTCATTGTAAAGGTTTGTGTAAGTCACAATGGTTCGAGAACCTGTTCGACCTGATCCATCTTTTGTATTAATCTGATTAATTCGCTTAGAAATCACAAGAGCAGAAACCGGCACAAGTCCTTAACTCTGTCCTTAAGATTTTCATAAAATAAAACCTAGAAACCTCCAAGTGTTTCAGTTTCAATATCCAAATCAACATATGCAGAAAGAGCATCAAGAAGAGAAAGCAACATTTACAATGTTTATTTTAACAGTATCTCTTAATGTATGTTACTCTTTTAAAAAGAAAGTAAAAACAGATTAACTAGAAGAAAGATTAGAGACACACATCCATCAGAAAACAAGCTCCTGTCACGAACACAAACCCTCCGCGTGCGCTACCACCGAATGAGAACACTGCTGGGAAAATGTTGCTGCTACTTTAACAAAAGAGTTTTCCTTTCGAGATGAGTTCAGACATGTTTATGAGATTTTCTCTAACCTCCATCATAGAGACCACAGAGCTGATGAAGTCTTCAGAGTTACAATAGTGACAAGAAAAGAGTGTGTTTGAATAAATAAATATGCAAAAAGAAAAGTCACAGCTGCCATGAAATACAATTACTGTCAAATATTTAAGGGTTTTTGCATGTGTTAAAACATACAGCAGTAGGAGAGATGAGGAGAACAAAAGTTGAGAAGCACTCCGAATCTTCAAGTGGAGGAAAGCAGAAAACGAGGAGCGTTGGAAACGAGGAGTTCTTCGATATGAGGAGACCAGAAGACGAGTGGAGTCAGGTTTTAGATCCATCGGATTTCAACATATTGCCAAAAATTGCAGGAACACACAAAAATTGGTTTTGGTTATTAATTTTTGTTGAGTAGAAAAAAATTGAGTTTCTATAAGAAAAGTGAAGAAAAGCTCTGCATCTAAGAGCCCCCATAATTACAGAAGAACCAGGGTGTGGTCAGATCTCATCATAGGAGTGAATGAATGAGATCATTCTAACTTGTGTCACGATGGAGTTCAGATCAACTTCTCTTCTTCTGCTCGTGTGTGTGTCTCTCGTGATTCTCACCAGCACCAAAGGTCAGCAACCCTCAATGCAAAACTATTTTATCATTAACTGGACTTGAAATGTAATTAATGACAGATGGATGAAGGCGTGGCTTGAAAAGCTATTTATCTAGAGAATCTGAGAATGTCCTGATGAATTCAGGCACCTCTGGTCTATGAACTGAGAGCATGGGAGCCAAACGCTGCAGTGTTCTAAATGGCCACCGGTGGCACTATAACTCGTTCCTGAATGCTCCACAGATTTTGGACCATTATTGGGCCTGTCTGCATGTAACTACTATTCTAAAACACCACAGGCAAAACTCAAGTAGTATGTCAATGCGTAAAAATCTCTGTTCTAGGATCAGATGCAAACCAGGTCATGCATGTAAAATAGTTTCATATTCTATTCTAGTTTGTTAAAGTCCTGTTTAACCTTGGGAGCGAGGTAAAGGTGAGGAAAAGTCTTTGATCCACTATAGCAGAATGGCAGTTGATTGGCGGTGTGACAATTTTGCCAAAGGTTCTACTCAATCTCCATTTTACAGTGTTCCCCTAGATGTCAAGCAATAAACCGTGGACAATCTGTGCTTCACCTGTCGGGACAGGCACGGATTTAACCACAGATCATCAGCGAACAAAGCTCTACATTCCTGTTATTGACGAACTCCTCCGTGTCTGTCAGTCAGTAAAGAAAAGGAGCTTTGACCATCATCAGATGTTATTTACGCTAAGAGCGATTCTGTATTGTCTAAAGGATGACGATCTGCTCTGACATGAGAGTCTTATGAGGATATAAAACAGGCGAGTTTGCTTCCTTGTGTTCTAGGGTTTCTAATAAAGGATTGTGTTTGTGTTGTTGGGGCAGGTAAGATTCAGCCATGCTGCCTGGCGGTTTCTAGGGGGATTCCTCATTGGAAACTGCACCAGGTGGTGGCATATGAAATCCAGAGGCAGTCCGGCCACTGTGAAATCGATGCAGTGATGTGAGTGTTTATAGTGTTTATGTGAGTGTGATATTGTTATTAGGGGCTAAGCACAGCGGCTTTTGTTCTGCTTCTTCCATAATATCAACATTCTACTATTTCTCCCGTTCAAGCCAATGGCAGTCCATAGAACCATTTACATGAAACGTACGGATTTGGCACATTGATTGAGTAAGTTCTTATGAGCAATCTGACCTGATTTGGACCCTCTAACTTGAACCCTTGGCGCCACAACTAGTCCAAATGTGCATTTATGTTTGAACTTCACCAATTGTTCTTTTTGATTCCATTGCACTCCATAACTCAATTTCACATTATGCTAATTAGCCACCATTTTGAACCTACGTTTGCGAACTCAATCTAGACCCAATTATTGGATTGATTAGAGACAAATACAAATATTCCATCATTGCCAATAATTATGTTTTTGCTTCCAAACGCTTGACTCTGTATTGTTGCTTTACAGATATTTATTGTTTTCTAAATGTTTATAAATGTATTATGTTTTTAAATTAACTGTTTAATGCTTTTCAGACTGTACATGAAAAAAAGGAAGATTTGCATCCGTTTCAGTCTGGAGCTCTTGGAGAAGCTGAATCGCAATGGCAAGCCAGTTTTAAAATGAGAAAACAACTAAAGATCATCTCCAAAAGATACACTGCAATCACAAGCTTTCAATGCAGAATTATTGATCAAAATCACTATAATCAATGCTATTAGCTTAAGCTTCGGGAGATCAATGTGTAGTTTACTATTGCTGATGTTGGTTTTTACAGGGTGAATGTGATACACATGTCTGTTTGCGTGTTGATTAAACTGTGCTCCTCTGATGCAGTGTTGAAAATATGATAATTGTAAATTATCATTGCAACAATTGTAAACTGCAAATGTTTGCAAGTCGGAAATGACAACACTGTTATCAAATGTGGTGAATATTGCTGTCAACACTGTGTTAAATCATCCTAAAGCTTCATCAGATGTTGCCTTTATTAACTAAACAGTTCTTTGTCTGCTCTGCTTGTTATTAAAAGATTTGGATGATCTGTTGCATGTTATTTTATTTTTTATTGAAAGCGATAGGCGTAGTTATGACTTTGTAAACATCAACGCAAGTTTAAATTGAAGCGAAAACACAACTAGTGGGACTCTTGATTCTTAAGACGCTCTGGTTTTAGAAGCTTAAAAGATGCTTTTGTCTGATGCTTATGCATTGTACTACATGAATAGTTATTAAACACCAAACAAAAATTATTTTCAAATTAAGAATGATAGTTGAGCCTTTCATTTGCTGCATTTATTAGTGTGTGTTTGTGGTATAGAACACTGTCCAGGTTTTCCAGACCACAACTTTGGACCAAACCTTTCAAGACCGTGACAAATCAGTGGTTAGTGGTCGAGAGATCCTCTGCAGTCTGCCCAACTGATAAATACTTATTTTTAATCCTTTTTAATAAATAATTTTACAGTATAAAATCCTGTTAGCCCAAAACATATCTCGGGATTATCAGCCCAAAGAGGATCTGATGAATTCTGATCATTGTTTATACTAGTTATTATGCTAATATCAATTATGCTAACGGCTCACTTTAAACCGGAAATTAGCAACTGAGCATTAAAATATGACGTATTTATAATTTGTTCATACATTTTATACAGAAAACCTGTTGTGTACTCCTCATCTTAGACTATATTATACCCAGTACAACTCAGGTTTTGATTACGTAAAACAATAAAAAGTCACGTTACCTTTGGAGAGTAACGTTAATATTCATCACGTTGATGTTCCATAATCATATTTGTTGAGTGAAATATGCTTCGTTTTACAAATAAATATCATATGGGCCACAGATAAACCTATGTCTATTTGTGTTTATCACTACGGATTCCAGTACATTTGTCGCCAAGTATTTTAACTGATATGCGAATTTAACTTATTGTGTTAACTTATTAAAGGTGTAACAATTTAAATAATATAATACGTATAATATTAAATTATTTGTTTAAAAATAAACTTACCTTTAAGGAAGGGGAGATTCCTCAGGATCTGCTTCTCTCTTGTGGCGTGAATAGGAACTGCGTTTCTATTTAATTGTGTTGTTCTATTATTCTAAAAATTCGAATATTGTTTATGTTGTATTAGAGTTCTATATTTAATAATAATAAATTTATTTTAATTTATAAACCGTACGAGTAGCAGTAGTTTTAACCACGTTTTAATGTGATATGAATTATTAATTAGGTTTGTTCATTTCAGCCAATCACAGACGTTTCCGTACAACAAGCCCCACCCATCTATCATGTTAACTCGTCACACGCTCTCGACTGACTTAACCGGTTGTTTAATGTAAATAATGTTTAATAATTAACCGTCGTCTGATTGCAAAACCGGTTTGGTGTTTTCTACCGGTTTAGTACGTTACCGGCAGCATGTATTTAACAGAGATAAACCTGAGCACTGAGGAGGTTTAAATCGAAGTAACGAAACTCTTTGGGAAAATGACGTTAAACGACGAAATCAAACACGGAAGACTCGTCCGGTTTTTCTCCGCCGCCTTTTACGCGTTTTGCTCATTTTTCATCATCGTGATCAACAAATGCATTTTAACTGAATACAAGTGAGTATTAATGAAACAAATAACTAACTTCCGGCTAAGAACCCTGTTATCTTCTCGTAATATTTTAGTAACGTTGTTAACATATTCATATTTAATCTCATGCACTTGACAGATGTTTTATAACATGATTAAAGACTTTTTTTTAAAAGACTTTTGTTTTATCCTTCTACTAGTTAACTTTTTTGGGGGGTGGGGGTATACTTATAATATACTTACAAATAAGTGTAAGTTAAATAGCTTAAATAATGATATTAATAATTCTGACATTAATTTTGGCAGCTATTTTTACAAATGAAATGGAGGCAAAATAAATACAGAATCCATCCTTTTTTTATTAATTTAAAAGATTTCTCTGAATTTTAATTTGTTGTTATTTTTTAGGTTTCCCTCATTTATGTTTCTGGGAATCGGTCAGGTGAGAAACCGTTCACACATTTCTGTCTGTTTGTTATTGATAATGTATTAATTGTTATTAAAGTATTGCACTATAATTGATCAGTGTGTTTGTTGTTTTGCCAGATGACCGCAACAATCATCATTCTCTATGTTGCAAAAGCAAACAAAATCATCCATTTTCAGGACTTTGATAAAACGATTCCTATCAAGGTAATAAAAACTTTTTTCTCACATTATTTTCCTGTTGAACTTTTTTTTTCCTACCAAACACAAATATTTATTTAATGTTAAATCTCATCCTTTTGGGTTAGTTTCACCTAAACATCATGGCTACTGATGGCTTTTTTTTCTCAAGCGAGAATTCTCTTTTGGGAGGGGAGCATGAGCGATTTAATATTTTTGCTGCATTCTATATATGTCTTGAACTGGACTCCTGCATTTAGACCTAGTTGTGTTCCAGTGTTTTTATGGTATTTTTCTCCCTAGATTTTCCCTTTACCATTACTATACTTGGGAAACCATGTGACAGGGCTGGGAGGAACAAAGAAACTCAGGTACTGAGGAACTATATTAATATAGAGTGCATTGCAGAAGTTTATTAAAGTCATGTCTGCTTTTATTTTAGTTTGCCAATGTTCACGGTTCTCAGAAAATTCACCATTTTAATAACAATGATCATGGAGTCCAGGATTCTCAGGTAAATTCATATTTTACAGAGCATTAGTAATATAATTGACTGTGAAAGCATTTCTAATATTTCATTTTAGTCTGGCCAAATTATAGGGGTCATGAACTGAGAGACCAAAAAAGCCGAATGACAAATAAAGAACTTTTATTGAAGCCAGCGACAAAGTTCACTGAGTTACATTTACAGATAAACGCACAACTCCACCGTCACGTTAGCTAAAGCTGTCAGTCAAATAAAGGGAAAGCTGCAGCCAGCTGTACAGGAGCTGAAATCAGTTCTTTAACAACAAAAGGATTAAAAGATTTAACCTGTTCCTGGGGGCAGAATTTGATTTTTAACGAGGAGCAAGCCAGTGTTTGGAAGAGTGCCTCTATTTATCATCTCCAATTTAGTAGCATTTATCTAATTCTTTTAAGTTTATTCAGCCTTATTTTTAGTCTTATTTCATTGTGTTGCTTATTATCTTAGATTATATCTTATTCTAATATGTAAATATTTAATAATAGTGTTAAAAAACCCAGCAGCTGCTTCTTTGAAAGAGCTTTATAAATAAAGTTGCAAATGAAAATCATCGAGCAATTATTATAGAGAAGCACTGAAGGTAGCTGTGTAAGAAGCCCCACCCACTTCTGGAGAGGTTTATTATTCAGACAAAATCAATTAACATCCATCAACTGTACAAAGTAAAATCTCCAGTTGAAGACCACTTCACGTGTTAAAATCCGCTCTTTCTGAAAGTTTGTGTTTTATTATTTCAGGAAGTCCTTCGCCCCGTCCCTGGTCTGCAGTGTTCTGGCCATAGTTCTGGGAGCTCTGGTTGCAGCCAGGTAAACCACTGCTCAAACCTTTAACTATTATAGCTTATGCACATCCAAATCATAACTTATATAATAGACTTGATACAGTCTGGCATTTTATCTGAACGTAATTTGCACCTTCATTGTTGTCTTTATTTGTTATTAAATGAACACAGCTCGGATCTATCTTTCAATGTGGAAGGATACACTTTTGTGCTGCTGAACGACGTCTTTACAGCAGCCAGCGGCGTTTACACCAAGAAGAAACTAGGAATGGAGGTGTTTAAAGTATTTTTGTGATATTTAAAGAATGAATGAGTGTATGTGTCGTGTTTAATGAAGATTTCTATTGAGCTTTAGAATAATGAATACATTTCAAAGTCAGATTAAGGTTGCACTAATTAAATTTCGCTTTTAGAGCAGAATTATTCAATACAAACCTAAGGGTTTGCTCTGATCTTGTAGGCGGAGGTTATCAGGGTCATTAGTGGATCTCTTATTGCAGGTGTAATTCCACCTGAAGGTGTGTCACATGACACACTTTATTTGATCAAATCTACAGCAGGACCCTGAAACCAAACATTCCTGCTGTTTCTGTTTCCAGGGCTTGGGTAAATACGGCGTGCTGTTTTATAATGCGTTCATCATCATCATCCCGACGCTCGTGGCGAGCGCCTACACCGGGGATCTACAGCAGGTACAAACCTCGAGAAGAACGGAGCTGGAGACACAAATGTGAAATAAATTGTGAACTAAATCTTTTCAGGCTCTAAGCTTCGACGGATGGCTATCGTTGACATTTATATTTTATTTTGTACTGTCTTGCATCATGGGGTAAGTGAACACAGCCAAGTCTAAATTGAACAGTGTTTCAGTTTCTCTGTCCAAACACATGCATCACTTTCCACGTGGCAATGAAATCTTGTTTTCTCTTGCAGGTTCATCCTGATGTATTCGATTATTCTCTGCAGTTATTATAACACCGCTCTCACCACGACAGTCGTCGGAGCCGTTAAAGTATACTTTCTTACAATGCAGCATCGGTTTTATAGCAAAGATTGTTTCTCTCGCTAAACAAGACGTTTTTCCTCGTCTCTCCAGAACGCTGCAGTGATGTACGTCGGGATGTTTGTCGGGGGAGATTACATTTTTTCTTGGCCAAACTTCATCGGTTTGAACATATGGTGAAACACATTACAAATATTTAATGTTACAGAGAACACCACACATACTTTCACAGGCCACTTTATTAGGTACACCAGTACCGGGTTGGGCCTCCGTGGTACAGATTCAACAAGGTTCTGGGAAAATTTCTCAGAGACTTTGCTCCATATCACAAAGCTGCTGCAGATTTGTCGGCTGCTCATCCATGATGTGAATCTCCCGCTCCACCACATCCTTAAGGTGCTCTACTGGATTGAGATCTGGTGACTGTGGAGAACATTTCAGTTGCTGCCGTTTTATTGGTTGATGAGCAGCTGGTGTGCCTAATAAAGTGGCCAGTCCATTGTACATCTAAAAGCTTCAGCCACTACTTGAACTTGCATTACTTTTCCTTCAAGCATTGAATCAATTTTAAAAACCCCATTTTTGAGGAGCTAAATGAGGTTTTTCTAACTCTCGTTGCTTCTTCCTCATGATTCCAGCATCTCAGCCGGACTGGTTTACTCCTACATCACCTTCACCAGCAGCGGAGCTTTAGAAACTCACTGTAAACCAGCAGAAGAGACGCTGACCATCCACATCTCAGACAACCATCTGCAAAAAACATGACATACTGGGAGCATGATCACCCCTGAAACAAAGACTTTCGATTTCAGCTACGAGACGCCACTGAAGCTGAAACCAGCTACAGGAAGTGAAATCTTCACCGGTTTAGGTCATGTGACCAGATCTCTGGACGGATGATATCTTTCAGAAAGAGGATTTTATAGATGAAGGACTGAGCAAAGAAGGAAACCAACTCCGGACTGGTTTAAAAAGTATTTTATTAAAGAGCTAAATCTATGACATAGAAGCTCGCAGAAACACCGTAAAACAACACGATACGCTCGATTACATTCGCATGTCGACAATAAAATATTATGGGATGCTTTTTACAGGTATTTTATTTTCTGATTTTGTCATTGGTCTCTTATTTACAAAGCCATGCATGACATCATTTCCTGCAGATTTATAACAATGCAGTGCACCCTTGTCAGTACACAGTCCGGGAAGCCTGCATGCACGTCAGCCGGGACATCACCGGTGTGTGTGTGTCGAAATGTCACCACGTGAAGAAAACACTGATCAAAACATCGAGAGGGAAAGGTTTGGAACCACCTAACAGAACAACTTGTGAGATTAAACAAATAGAATTTATAGATGATCTATTAACGTGTTTTAAATATGTTTTGTTCAAGTGCTAGCGGTGTTCCTATTTTCAGTATAAAAGATGTTTCAATGAATATTTACTAGACATGGAACTTCGTGGATTATACAAAATATATATTTTGCAATGAGAAAATATCGATCTTTGAATGATTTCCAAACCGTTCAAACGTAAAAAAATTAAAATTATTGAACACCTTTGTCACACCATCAAGGTGTACCTTTTTTTTATATTTCAGAGAAAATTACATGTTCAGCAATCTTCATAAATTGTACTTATACGTCACATAGTTCCCTTTATGAATTCCAAACCTTTCTGTCTCATTTTCTGCTGAAGCATTACTTCCAGCTGTACAGAAAACATGCTGGTCTTCAGAATTCCCATGAAAAACACCATTAAACATGGTTCATAATATTGAAAAAATATTTTATTAAAAGCAACAACAAACTTAATTTAGGGGTGGATGAACAGTGATTAAGCAAATGAACAAAACTTAGTGTCAGAAAAACAGGTCGATATTAAATGGAAATAAAACAAGTGCTGCTGGGCTCCTCACATCCATAACAATTGATGAAGATGAAAATCTAACGAAAAAGTTGTAGATTCACATTGTTAAAAATCTGCATTATTACTATTGTAATATGAAAACCCATATTAATCCACGACTCATTAAGTGCTCCAGTTGAACTACAACTTTTATAAAAGAGTTTGTGATAAATGCGGTTTAAAGGGACCGTTACCCCCCAAAGTAAAACCATGCCATCGTTCCCTTTTTTTTGTACTTTTTAATGCATCATTAAAGATTCCGTGGAATTTATGTTTATATTCAGTGATGCACAAGCTAATTTTACAATGTTTATATCATCCGTTAAAATGAATTATTAATAAAAAATATATATGATATAAGTATTGAATCAATTCAGCGTTTTCTAAACAAGGTCAGTCAGTTCAATTGTGCCGAGAGGATCAGAATTTGTTCAGGTGCTTTAGAGCCATATGATCTGTAAACATCCTCCGATCCTACAGATGGTGCTCTTTTGTCCAGAAAATTACAATTAATTTTTTTTCTAATATTTGTGTCATTTAGGGGATTTTATTCTTCAAAAGAACAATTTTATTATTTAACGCAAAGGAAACCAAATAAATATTTGAGTCGTATGAAAAAAAGTTTATTAGGGAAGCATAAAATATTACATTTTTCAAATGTTCAGCTGTTTTTTTTTTTTAATTGAAATGTTATCTGTATTCTACTCTAGTCCTAGTAGTCAACGGCGATAATTTTAGACACTTTAAATAAAAGGAAAGTACGGCAGGATTGGAGTGAAGAGCACACGGCGATCAGTTTTTCATCTGGGGTGAGGGACCCTTTAAACCCGGTTAGTTGAACTACACGCCCGCCTTAAATAGAATAAATACATGATTAAGTGAAAGTCAGCGGGTCTCAGATGACGGATGAGTGAACGGCAGCTTCTACATACAAACACTCTCTTCACCTCCACAAAGTGCACAACGAAACAAAACAAACCCTCGTCTCGTAAAGAATCAGTTCAGGATCAAGTCTCTCGTCGTTTTATGATCATTTACTAGCTCTCGTGTCATGACAATTACATTTACGGATTTTTATCCAAAGCGACTTACATTTGAATGAACATGTTTTTTTTCTGTCAGTTCTTGCTTTCCCTGGGATATGAACCCACAACCTTTGCCTTGTTAGCCAATGCTCTACCAACTGAGCCACAGGAAAGCCTCTTATTTCCAGCATTCCATTGTGAAAACAGATGCTCGCCGTAAAATTTAACTCATTTACTCAAATGTTTATTTTGATTCATTTGACGACAACAAAACGCGTTTCTCCATCCTGAACCGATCCCTGAGCGATACGAGAGAACAGACCTCCTCTTCTCTTCATTAAAAGGGCATCATAGCAGCCTAAAGGTACGAGAGGAAGCGAATAAGGTGCTTTAGCTTATCTTTCTTTCTTTCTTTCCCATGTCTCAAGCAGAGAGGTTATTAGCCAGCTCGATGAGGGCAAGCGCTCCGTGCAGACGCTCCCGCTGCTCCTGCAGACACCGGTGGGCCGAAACCACACTCTTCTTCTGTTGCTTCTCTTCTGGCTCGTCCCTCTCTTCCTCCTCCTCTTCTTCTCCAGCATCTGACAGCAGGAAGTCCATTGGGTCCTGCTGCTCCTGGTCCTCCAGGGAAGATTTGTTGAGAGGTTTGGTTTTCAGCGATGGAGGTGAACGCTGCTCTCGGAGCTGCCAGTATCTGATGATAGGAAAAATATTATTTGGGTGAAATAATTGGCAATAATTTACACTTCCTGACACTTTAGTAACGGCATGACTCAGTTTGGTCTGACTTGGCTTGGATTTTCTGGTCTTGGTTGTTTGCAGGTTGTTTATACATTGACCCACTACTCAAAAATATCTAAATGGAAGGTGAACGCTGAGAAAAGGGGACTTTAAGCCAGATGGTAAGATACACCTGCTAATGACACTGGAAGCTAGCCATGAGAAATCTGAACTTTAGCGGCTTTATCTTTTGTGATTAAGCCCTCAAGAGAAGTAGAGAAAAGCAAGATTTCTGGATTGAACAAACAGCATGACGGCAGACTCATCTCTTAAGATAAAAGCTTGCTTCAGTACTGACTTTGCCAGCCACTCGGCCACAGCCTGGTTGTCTGTTCCAGACGTTTTCCCACCGTTGCTCACAGGATCCTCGCGTTTCAGTCGAGCGTACGGATGCTTTGCACAGTGGCGATTTGCATGGGTGAATCGGCTGCTGCAACCTGAAATGCACACAAACACCTGAAATAAACTCTTCCCCCGAAGATCTGGTTCACTTTGAGCTAAACCACTTCATCTAATGGGGATTTCTTGAGAATTTCTTTACCTTTCTCAGAGCAGACGAAGGGTTTTTCTCCAGTGTGGAGGCGCTGGTGTGTTTTCAGCTGCCCGCTCTGAACAAAAGCTTTGCCACAGTCTGGATAGTCACACAGGTACGGCCGCTCGCCTGCAAGCAACACACGCAGAAATAAACACAGAAGTCTCGCTCCGTACCGTATTCCATACAGACATTAGTGCCAACTGTCTTAAATATAAAAGTATTGACTTTACTTTCAATGAAAATTTTTTGAGCCCTGCTGAAATGAACTTTCCCCACAGACAAAAACAAAACAATCGTGGAATAACTTGTTAGCCATCTCAGAGGTCAGATGTTTCTTGCCTTTGGTTACAGGTTTGCTCATCCAAACATAGGAAGTTAATGCCATACGCTGTATTTTAGTCTAAGTTCTTCCGTTGAAGTCTTCAGACGATTGTTGTGGGAGATTTTGTGGAGTGCAGGATTTTAGTCTGTAGATCGTAGGATTACCAATTTTTTTCTTGGTGTCTGGTCCAATCTGCCTTAAGGTTATTGGCCAGATTCTCCCATGTGGTTCTGAGGTGGCTCCTCAATTCTGATGATCACTGAAGCTCTGAGTGGAAGAATCTTGGGAGTTCCAGGCTGAGGGGGATACAGTTATCTATACTACTCTTCTTTTGCAGATTGGTTTAGCGTCAAACAGTTTGGTTTTTGCAAATGCAGTTTTCAGGTTGTTTTGTTTGCCACCATTCCATTTCTTAGTTTCACAATATTTCTTTGTCTGTGGGCAAGCGTTCAAAAACAAATACTTATTTCTGTTACTGCACTGAGCCACTGACCAGTGTGCGTGCGCTTGTGAGCCTGCAGAGATTTCTCCCGGGGAAAGACTCGGTGGCAGATGTTGCAGCGGATTCGGCTAGTTGAGGTTTCACCTTCGTTGATCAGCTCTCGAACAGTTTCAGCTCGTGGACGGCCACGCCGGATTCCATCCTTTAGAAGGTACATAAAAGCCATTTACCCATTCTATGCCAACCATGGAACATTATCTATTCCACAAGTGTCTGCCTTAACAAATCATGTTTTATCAGTTGCATTTACCACAAGAAGCAAAGGTTATGTGGCATTTTGTGGAGTTTATTAAAATTAAGACCTTAACAAATATCATTTGATATGTGTTTCAAAAATCAGAACTTTTTGCTGATTTTATATATATAAATGACTTTCATTACAAAATCATATAATAGTTATACATCTATCCATCCATGGCACAATGGGCATAAAAGCTAATGTTATTTAACCATAATGCTTAGAGATACGTACTAGTAACATATCCATATATTTAAGTATAAGCTTAAATTATAAAAGTGTAACATTCACAAAACTATGTATATGTATAATAGTTACATCCCAATTAAAAAAAAAACGCAATTGTGGAATCCTAACAAACAGAGCAAGTCTTTATAATGATGTAATAACAATGCCGGGTCGAAAAATTCATTCAAGATTTATTATTAAAATGAATAAGATAAAAACGTATACTCTTAGTATTTAGCCCACAATTATGACATTATCTTGGTGTGAAAATGTTTGTTAAAAGAGTCACATGCTCAAAATCAATAAATAACACGATATACTTTATAAAAGCAGAGAAACGTTAACAGTCCAGTTCTTGTATACATAAACAGCCAACGTCTCATGCAAATTAACTAACAGTCAGTTTTTGAAGTGGCAAGCTTTTTCTGGAAACATTTTGGCGCGCAAGACTGACGTCACTTCCAGCTTGAAATTTTTTTTAAATCCCTCATTGATCGCGCCTTTTCCACGAGGCGCCTTTCATTCAATTGTAATAACGGCTACAGCAAATCAAATAATGCCCAATAACGAACAAAAAAAAAGTACGTTGGCGAAAAATAACGGTTTCGCACACTTTTGTAATAGGGGAACCGATGAATGATTTCCCCGCACTTTCTGTGTTGCCAAATATATAATAAATATTTGAAAATAATATGTAAATATAGTAATAATGAAATACAGAACTTGTTTAATTAATTTGGAGTAATATGACAAAGAATTCAAAAAGCACATGTAACGAGATTTTTTTAAATTAGCTACGTTTATGTCAAGTAGAAACACCATATCTGGCAACCAGAGTACTTTAAATGACAGCCATTTGGATTTGGTTTTCAAGTTGTCTATAAATACGGTTTAATCCAGGCCTGGGGCTGCTAATATGACAGCTGTTCGTCATTTTAAAACTTTATATAAACACGGTGCTTACCTTCAAGTGCTCAGCGCAAGACGCTACGTCCGTTTCGGTTGCTGAACCTCCGGTTCCGCCGCTGTCTCCAGGGCTCAGAGTCACGTTATGCGCGTTTTCTCCCCATCGCCAAGGATACACCATAAAATCGCTGAAACCGGGGCTCGTGGGCATCAAGGTGTCCGCCGTAGCCCTAGGTTTAATCGGGGTGGTTTTGATAACAGATACCAGGACTCTTTTGGGCGAGTCTTCGCACAAGATCATCTGATGCTTGCTGTCGGCCATTGCGTAAATAAGTAGGATTAGATAAAAACCGTTAAAATGTAACAATGAAAAAAAAAAGTTCCGTAAAGTTCAGGTTCTGTGCAGCTGAACGCAGCCGGTCATTCCCGGTGTTACGGTATCACCGCGGTGACTTTGATCCCGCGCTCTCCCAAAGTCGAACTGCCTTCTTCATTTGATACAGTGACCCGCTACTTTCCCGCGTTGGAAATCGCGCCCGAGTTCCACGCGCACCAAATCAGGGACCAGAACTATTGTGAGCCAGTAAGATCTAACCAATCAAAGACACGGTGAAACGTCACAGAGCACAGTAGCGAATTACAATCCACAAGTGTTTAAAAGAGCAACCGCGCGCGATTTCTGGCAAACGGGGAGTTACCCAATCACAACGCTTATTTTACCAATGCAGGCGGAGCCTAAAGTAAGACACTTCCTGTGGCATTAACGTCTCCCGCGCAGCATGTTTACATCGATTTAAAGGGAAAGGCGGGTTGTGGAGATGGCGCGAAACACGTTGTAAACCCGCCTTTTTTCATTGTCACCCCATGGAGCAGCTGTCTGCCAAACCATGAAAATACTTTAATTATTCCTTTATTCTTAAAACAAGAACAGCATGTGACAGGTGCAGCATCTTTTAAAAGCAGATTTCTATCTGATTTACATAATAAAATAAAAAAAAACTTTTTGAGTTAGTTATTGTCTACCACAGATGATCAATAAATATAGGTTTTTGTCTACGAGTACTTAAGACGGCCCTCAGAATATTTAGTAAAATGTATCCCAAAAATAAATGCTTAAATTACAATTCAGACTAAAGCTCTGAAATAAAATGATTTCAGTAAACATTCCAGAGTTCCAATATGCTAATTGAATCTTGTAGATTTTAAAGGGTTAATGAAGCCAGTTATGAAAAAGTTTGTAGAAAAAAAATTAAAAGAATAAACACCAGATACTGGAAAAAGGGGTTTATTTAAAGAGTTCATCTTTGCGAATAATACAGATGGATCCCCTTGCAAAATTAGGATCTGGTTACAAAAAAAAAAGTTGTGCATTATTTACAATATACTGTATATATATATAAGGAACACCGATTATATATCAGGTTATGTGCATTTTAACAATAGTAAACCTAAATGGAAAGTTCTGCTAAAGACTCCCAAGCACGTACGAATTCTGTGGTTCTGGCTCTACATACGTCATTTTGAAACCAAAAGTAGTGAACGTCATCAAAAGTCAATGTGACTTTTAAATCGATCAAGCAACTTCACGACTCAAGTCCTCCAAAACAACTTATCATTGTGTGAACTTTCAGTCAATGGAGTTTGAATTAATTATGTTACATGAGATTTCTAGAGCTTGTGAAATAGTATCTGCATTATTGTAGGACCAATAGATAAACAATGTGAGGGTAAGAAATTAATATCTTTACAGTATGCTATATTTAACCGACTGACATTTTTTTTTTTACAAAACCAAGTATAAAATAAAAGATACTCCTATGATAAACACATGATTTGTTTTAAACTAGGATTTAACAAGGCCTGGCATCACTAAACAATCTAAATAATCGGTTTAAAAACACAAAAAGATCTATTTAAGAATTCTGAAAACTATTGCATTGATTTCTTTACGCCGTTGATAAAACACAGGATGCTTATACAACCCTTTCCAACAGAAACGCCTCATAAAACGTTTCTCGACCTCAAAAAAAAAAAAAAAAAAATTCTGAGGGATGCTATAAAACAGCAGAGTAAACAGTTATCTTTGTTATCTTCAAAATATCTTCAAGCAAAAAAATTAAAGACACCTCAGGCGGCTTTGATTTTTGAACGGTCTTCTGTTGAACTCATAAGAAGATAATTTAGCTGTTAATACTTGAACATTTCCTACATTTTCACACCAGATACAATTGCTTCCAAGCTACAAAAGAAACGTTGTTTGAAAGCCTGTATTAGTAAACGTCTTTTTTCAATGCTTGAAGACTTCAGAAGATATTATGAAGTTGATCTCCACAGAAAGAGAAGTTTAATGTTTTGTTTTCAACAGTCCAAAATATATTCTCTTCAGCTCAGGAAAAAGCCAGGAAACAAGTTTGTAACATTTGCATGAGAAGTCTAATTTCCTTCTCATTTTGAGGTAAATGAAACCAACTTAAAACAACCTTTGAAAAAAAAAAACATGTTAAACATGATGAAAGTGTGATTTTAAAATAAGAGTCTTCCCTTGAGCAAATTAAAACACATCAAACGTATGAAACGTGGCAAGAAAAGCTGAATTAATAATAATCCCAGGAGTACACCAGGGGAATCTCATCAGCGCAGAACAGGAGCTCGGGGTTTAGCGATGGAGTCACTGTAAAAACACCAATAAATATCAGAAAAATCATCTGTGAATGATCTTTCGACAAACGCTAATGTAACAAAAACAGATACAGAGAAAGTTTTAGGGACAAAACGGTTTGTCTTATTAAAGTACGCCTTTATTGGAGCCAGTGATAAAGAGTTATAAATCTTTCTCAGATGTGGACATTGGACCTCCCCTGGCAATGATGAGGGTTTTAGGAAGGGACTCATGGAGTAGGAGATTCTGTGTTCCAGAAATAAACATCTGTTCTATCTACAAACAGATGATCCTCTGAAAAAAAGTAAGGTTCCTTTTTAATCGGAGGAAGCCAGTGTATGGAAGAACACACCAGTTTGTTGTCTCCATTTTACTGCAGTCTCGATGGAAAACCAGGAGAAAAATACACTAGATTTTGTTAAACTTATGTTTCAGAAGCTGAGATGTAGCTGCTGGAAAAATGGTGAAAACTTTAAAACCGTAAGTATCTTTAAACACCTTCATCAATGCCGTGTTAAGTTGTTTTTATATTATTAATGTGATTTACCAATAAATAAAACTACGCCCTGTAGGTAAATCCCTCGTCTCCATTTGACTCTGGTTCACGATCAGTTAGGTTCGGAACATTTGTAAAAACAGTTCTCAAAATTCAAACATTGTTTTGCACTTATGGCAGTGTGCCGGGCAGTTATGGGAAAAATGTTCGAAAGTTGAAACACTGACCTTAGAAATTCCCCTAAGTTACTGTGTAAGAGGTTTTCTCAGGGAAAGGAACTTGGAAAAAAACTAAAGAAAACTAAATTCTCACCCAGTGGCGCTGTTAGACCCAAGAGAAGCCCGAGTTCTTCTTCTTCTTTTGTCTGAGCTGAAATAAATAAATAAAGAAAAGGTTTCAGAAAGTATTAAACTTGCTTTAAGCTTAGCATAAACCATTGAATGAAATCAGACCAGTAGCAGCGAGTTCTAAATGATTCCCAACACTTCTCTTCAGACTCTCACATTTAATTGATTACAAACACTGTCTATTAAATGGTTTTTAAATACAATTGTAAGACTGAGTGAGCAGAAAAAATAAATAAAATCACAAAGGAGTTTTTTTACTGAGTTGATTGTAATACTTAAATACTAAACTTGGATAAGATTTGAATTACTTAACCTAACTTGAGAATAATAAATATTACAAAAATATATAATAATTAAAATGTATTAGCAAAGAGAAGAAAGAAATAGAATAAGAATAAAGAAAAAGAAATGAAGCATACCTCTGCAACTTTGACGTTGACTTGTTGTAGATTGTATTTTCTTCTAATCTGTAAGCAATGAACAAATATATTTAGTCTAAAACAAAATAAAAATGAAGTTAACACATTGATATTTAAAGAAGAACCCAAAGGTTTTGTAATGTAGCATTTGTTTCTAATAATTCACTTGATATTGTTCAAATATCAATGTTTCATTTCCAATGATCCTATGAATAAAATATCTCTAGCAAAGTAGAGTTTCAAAAAATGAGGTTATTATTGTGTAAAATGCTACTGGTCTGATAGGATTCAGTGATGTATGCTAAGCTAATGCTAACAGTGACAGATCTGGAGAACGAGAGAAACTTACGATATCGATCCGCTGGATGCTCTCGACTGCCTCTTGCTTTTCAGCGCTCTCAGTTTATCTCCCTGTGTGAGACCAGCGCACGTCTCCTCCTCCTCCTCTTCCGTCTGATGAATTGTGAAGAGCCACTGAATGCCAGAATACGTTTTCTCAACATAAAAATGTAAGAGAAACACTCACCGAGTCACTTTTGCTAGTTTTCCTGAGCGAATCTCTCCTGATGGATCCGTTGATGGAAATCTCCTCCACTCCAGTCAGGATTCCAGACACTGTCTTCGTTTTACTGGATCCGTTCTCCTGATCGACTACTCTCTGACGAAACAAATCTCCCTCGCTCCACAGACTCCACTGCTTCCTGTCGCGGTAATAAAACACAGAACACAATGTGAGTATGAACACGCTAAGAGATTTCTCGCCTTCATTAAGAAACTTTTATTAAACCAAGTGTTCAATGATAAGTCTGTGAAATTAATCGAATTATGATTACTTTAAACTAAAAAATTTTATTCAGTTTTAATGTGTATAGTTTCCTCACCTGTATTCTCAAATAATCTGATAACCTGAAATAAAAACAGCAACCGATCAAAATCCTCTTACTCATGCACATAGTTCTGCTGTGGGCCAATGACGGATCCGGGTCTGCAGATTCGTATCCATGCGATGGCTTCAGCCGCAGTCAGTCTGAAATGCTTCATCAGGTAACAGCCAATCAGAGTGCCGGTGCGACCGAGTCCCGCTGAAACAAATGAAGATCACAGCGGTGAGCCTCGATCGAGCTGGTGTCACTAGCCTATCATCAACTGAGGAACACGGATGTCCGGATCCTTGTATCCGCCGCACTTCTGTACATTGGTGAACATGGATTAAAAAAAAACATTGGTGAAGATGCATCATGGACATGTTTCTGGTTTTTGTTTTTGCACGTCGTTGGTGGTCATGGAGAGTCAAGGTGATAGACCTTTGCAGTGCACAGCAATGACTCCTTGCGCTCCCTCACAGATCTGCAGGAAGCGGTCGAGGATGCTGTCGTTGGGAGTGCTGCCATCCAGGAAGAACAGGTCGTGGTGCGTGAAGCCCTGCTCCGTGAAGCGCTTGGCTTCGTACAGTTTCTTATTCAGACGCACAATGGTGCTCACGCTGTGCTTCTGGAAGTAGGGGAAATACGCCTCGGGAGCATGGAGAGGGTACCCTGAAGATAAACAATGATTCATGCATGTCAGACTTTAAACTACGACTGGAACGTGGAAATAATAAAACGTCACACAGACAAATGAAGATTCAATTGTAGGTTAAATAAACAAATAAATTGAGCAGGGTTTAATCTGGTGCTTACTGAAGACCATTTTATGAAGCACTACATTGAAATTGTTTGCAGACCAATCTTAAACGGCTTGCATTAGCGACTTGAATCGGCCGAGTGCGAGAGGCAATTCCAGGTGACCGTATTTCTGGTTATTGTTTCACGCGTTCACAAATCTTTCTGCTTTTCCCAAGTCAATCTGAGATTCAAACCCTCTTTATAATGAAATAATCTTTGTAAAGAAATAAAGAAGCTAAAAAGCAGCATGTGCTTCGCATTTGTCTGGAAAAACAAATCCATGACCTTGCTGCGAACTTCACTGGTCTAGTGGGTGAATGTGGGAGATTTTATAAAACCATTAAGAAATATACAGCTAGACTGTTACAGAAATGAATCATATCAACTTGTGTTAAACTGATAGTAGCGGAAGAACTCAAATACGCCCCCTGTTGCGTGGCATACACACCGTTCTCAATTTTGCTTTTAGGATGCGGGCTGCTGAAAGCTAGAAACTTCCCTGGAACGATCCAGTTGAAATCTCCATTCTCTGCTCTCTGGGAAAAGAAAATTGAAAATAAATAAATAAATTGTTTCTGACATTTTGAGCCATGACAAGTATTTCATTGGTTAAGAACTACTAAACCTAAATATCTCAAAGAGTAAACACAGTCTCTGCTACTAAAAAGCAAATTTTTGAATCACATTTAGAAGAACTTTTCAATGATCTTTCTGAACCTTTATGTAAAGTACATTTAAATAAATTTGGAGCGCCATCCAATCAGAGAGAAGTTCTTCTGTTGTGACTATGAAACCATTTTAATTTTCTGCACTTTATCAAGCAATATTCTTCTTCTTCATATTCTTCTTCTTATTATTATTATTATTATCAGTAACTGGTTGTGCATTTCTGTAAGATGCACTCCTCACTGTCTCTCATTTACGTGCGCTCATTAACATATTCAAATGTGTGTAAATTATGGTGGAGGCAGGGTGGGGCATCCTTTCACATCGGATGTTTTTGTGCTTTTTTGAGTGCGTACGCACATTTACAGCAATCCCTACAATGTCCCGACTTCAGCACGAGTCTTTGTACACGAGGCCCTTGCTTTTCTTCAGCAACTCTGCTTTAGAAAATTCTTCAAACAAGAGAAAAATCACCTCGTAATGTTCATACTCCTCCAAGTCAAATTGTTTGAAATTCAGCCACCCAAACTCCAGAGCCTAAAACATAATAATAAAAGCAATCAAATATAGAGGTTAAGCATGGATTTTACGTGCAATATTTAAATATTACAATTTCTCAGGAGAACCTCTGCAAAGATAAGAATAATGTTCTGCAATACCTTCTGAACAGCTCGTAGACAGTCGAGAATATTCAGATTGTACATGCAGGCTCCAAAAGAAGCATCTCTAAAGAGAAAAAAAAAAGAAAAAATGTTTAACGACCCCCAAAAATATAATTTGATCACCTTCACTTAAACTTTTTTTTAATAGAAATTAAAAGGCTTCAAATTTCTAGTTGGGTTTTTAATCATGAGCAACATCCACTTGATGAAACCTTGATGCACAACACAAACATACAATAGATTCGTTCGACTGATTTCGAATTCTGATAACCTGAAAAAAAAAAGAGCTCAAACAGCATTTTTTATTATCTAAAATAAAAGCAAACACAGTCTACCGTACACTGTACACTTTGTGATTGTTCGCAGAGAATGTCTGGAATGAAGTCATACATATCCGAGCGTCTCCAACATGAACAAATCAAACAAACACGAATCCCAGAAAGATTGATCAAAGAAATGCAGAAATAGAATCAAAACACGCAAAGTTTTATCCATAGTTCACTTTCTTGAATATAAAGAAGACATTTGATTTACCGAAAAGGAAGATACAATGTTTTTTGAGACACCAGAAGGTTGTAGGCTTCTTCGGGAGTTTTCTGTAGATGTATAACCTGCAAATAGAGATTATCTTAGAGCTACAAATGAACGCAAGCATCTGCAGGATGTCTCTTCCCACCCTGAAGAGACAACATAAAGAACACGGACTGCTAAGTGGACTTGAGGATTTTGTCAGAAGCTTTTAAGAAAAACTGTTCAGAAACGAGAAGAATGAAGTGAAACTTACAGCAAAAGAGCCGATCAGATATGCAGCGTTGGCTTGTTTCTTCCTGTCTCCACATGTATAAAACACTATTTTCTTCTTCGCATGAGCACAAGACTGTTGCATAAGTAGACAAAGAAAAATATTAATTTTTCAAAACAATAGAAATCAGATGCATCAAAATACATTTATTTAAAAGTAGATATAAAAGCTATAGATAGCAGAACGCTCAGAAATCTGACTCATGCTGCATCTGTAATGAAATGGTTAATTTTATATTAATGGAATATTTTGACGTGGTGATTTCTGCATAAAAGTTGAGTTGAGTCTCAGGTTAAAAATGCCCATGAGATCTCGCTAAATAGAAGTGATTAATGCTCAAGCTTGTAAAGCACAGTGAAGCCTGGTTACCTTGAGCTTCTTTTTGAGCTTGCAGCAGAAGCGATAAAGCATGGCCAAGTTGAGTGGTCCAAAGTCTGCATAGAAACTGATCAAACAGAAAAATCAAAAGAGGTCAAGAGATAAAAACTCTACAAGAGCCTCTGACAAGCAAAGCATTTGGCCTTCAAGAAGCTAAATTTCCTACTTTGTAAGCAAGGCTTCTTTACAAATGACCTGACACTATCTGTGCATTAGCAAACCTTCAACTTTGTTCCACTTGAAGGCTCATGATTGAGGTTAACACTGGAGAATTCCTCCACAAACTAATGTAACCAATGCTGGGAACCGAATGCAAACAAGCTGTTTTATTTGGGAGAACACACTGAAATTTGCGGCTTTAATCCAGAGAGTTCAAGTTCACCCCGCACTAATGTAAACCAAAAGTTGTCAAGGTCATTTAAACAAAAAGTACATTTTGGAGAAAAAAAAGTTGTAAACTTTATATCTATAGTATATCTATGTATTCTGCAGAAACTACAAAAAAAAGAAACTAAAATAAAAAAGTATAAATGAATTCATCAAATAAATAATACATGTACATTTTTAATAGAATGAAAAATAACACTCATTAAATACATTCATATTATAAATAATCCATGTGTTTGTTTGAACAGAAATATATTCATGGATTTATTCCATTTAAGCACAAATTTTGTTTATTTTTTAATATATTTATTCATATTATCAGCTCATTTACCAATGCTTTTATTTTTATCTCTTTTTATTTTATAAAAAAAAATAATTCATCACAGCTCATCCTTTATTAACTTCTGCATTATTTTATCAAACTTTATAAATATTATTTTGTAGGTTCTACAGCAAGAATTGCTTGCATAAATATCACAGGTTTACTCTCAAAGACATGGAGATTTTTCGATTCCAATCTCTTATGACATTAAAAAATAATCCATCCATCAATCCATCCATGTGGTCCATACTTTTCATATGAGAGCTCTTCATCAATGCAGAAACAGTGCCTGTCAGGAGAGCTCTTCACCTTCTGATGAAGGAGAGCAAAATACAACTGATCTGAAAAACATTAAACAGAAACATTGAATTTAATATAAATAAAACTAAAGTATGTCTTTTTATCACAATGCTGCGTAAAATGCGTACATGTAAATAGTATGGCCAAAATGTTAAACCAGATTTGAATCTATTTTCCGGAAGTGAGAGCTCGACACTTTTACAAAATAAAAGTTGCAAATTATAACGTAATAAATATAGTGGCGTCTTACCTTTCAAAATCTCAATGCATTTTGATAAATCCATGGCGTCTATGGTGTTTAAGTTCATTATTTAATCTCGATTTAATTGGGGAAAGTCAACTGCCACGGCACAAAAAAACAGACGCATTTAAAGGTTTAAAAACCAATTGTTGCTTTTGACAATTATATTAACACGTATCTGAAAGTTAACATTAGTTTATCAAGGTAGACCTGTCGGTAAACCGTAAAATAATTGCAAAAAAGCTCGATCTAACTCTCTTTCTCCAACTCCTCAACGGGACAAGCATGAATAAAGTTCAACAGTTTTTTAAGCCGACGCGACACAGCTCGTGATTGGCTCCCTGTCACACCAATGACACGTCAGTCAGACTAAGCCCCACCTAACAGAATTTAAATTGAGCAGCTGCGAGTTCTGTTCCCTAATTGGCTCGCTGCCCAGTCCGTTGCTAGGAGATAAACGTCTATTGGCCAATAGGATCTACTTTCTCTCTAGTAAAATATTTTGATCTTCAGTGACGGTCTCCTCTACCGTTTTAATTGATTTGAGAACAAAATGACTCGACTCAATGACTTGGTTTTTGGTGACAATTTATTTTAGCCTAAATAAAATAATTTTGCACTACCATTTATTTAAGTATTAAGGATAATACATTCGTATAACTAATTCCACTGCATGTAAACATTACGTCATTTGTTAAGGTTTCATATGCATAAACCTGATCCACAGCCATAAACGTGTACATATTTTTTAATGTTAAATTGACGATACATATGGGTACTGTATAATCCACTTTTTTCCAAAATCACAGTGAAATATTTCTTGCCAGTATCTTATTAATTTGTAACTTTACAGTTTGTTGGTCTGTGCAATGTGTTACTTTATTAAAAATCATAGCATAAAAGCGCGAAGTTTAAGGTGTTAAATCGATAGACTTTTGAATAAAAACGAGCAAACAGAATCAACTCAAAAGAGTCGACTCTCTTCTCAACGGCTGTAAAATGAATCTTTTCGGGACGTACACTCCCTTCTGCAAATTAAAACAGCGAATTTTTATCCATTGAACAGAAATAAGTTAGATACATATAATTTCAAGCTCCACAGTGACCCAAATGCTGGTATATAAAGTGTTTATTTGTAGAAATGATCATTCGGTTCGGTTTAAACCACACAATCTCAAGATTAATTGCACTGTAGCGGTTTGTTTACCTGTGATCTGCAGGAAAGTGTCGCCGCTGTAGACGTTCCCAGAAGAGCAGAGTCTCTTCCTCGACTCGGTCCGTCGTTCGCGCTTGCGCTTCATGACTAAATTCGCACTGCACCTCGTAGTTTTGCTCTATGTTGCATAGTTTTTCTTCTCATGACAGCAAGAGTATTATATTTGGGCCAGTTGTCCTGCCAGTGACGCAGGGATTGCAAGTTTCACAAAACCCAGTTGACGACGTCATCGCGCGGCCATTCGGATGACAAACATCCGGGTACTTTTTTTACACCACAAAAAAAAACGTTTTGAAAGCGACACTATAAGTAATAGGTGTATTATTAATATACAATAAAACAATCGTGCATACGACTCCTTTATAGTCTCTTATATAAGTTTACTCTATTTTGAGAGAAAAAAAAGTCTCATCAATGGGGTCTCATCAAGTCTACTTCAATTACATACATTTGCGTTTAAATTCAACACTACTATTTACATATTATTATTAAATTTATCATTTATTAATTTAATCATTTGTTTTCCTCAACGAACAAAAGAAAATCGTCATCAAACAATAATTGGTGCGTCTTCAAAACAGCAGCAATTGCACACAATTTCTTGATAGCAAAAAACATTATCATTTGTAAGTCTGGAATTAATATTTTTCTCATTGGCCTAAAACGTGCACAGCACTGAATGCACAAAAAGGGGGCTACTTTAGTACTTTGCAAATGGAAACCAGACCCAGAATAAACCCAGACAAACATTAGAAGAATATACAAAACTTCATAGTGCCCTACATAGAAACAATTGAAAACAATTATAATTTCTTGGTAAAATGCTTTTTAAAACATGAACATTATATGGTCCTTGGGAGTTTTACTTCACAATACTAACCCGGACTTTAACATGAACCCCGCACTAACACAAACTAACATGTGCATTATTATGGCCACTGGCGAGAGTCTGAAGCAAGTTTCCATTATACAAATCAACACAGTGATGTACAGAGTTAAGACAAAGACCAGCATTGCATTATAACTCTGTAAACATAAGTCAAATAAATGTGTGGTTAACATCTGTAGTTTCTATCAGATGTGTATGATTCTGTGTGAGTTGGTGAAATCCACCGATTGAAGATCTGCAAGCTGAAGCAGCCAGTCGATCGGCACGTGGTCGAACCGGTTCATGTCATAGTGAGAAAAATGAACCACAGGACCTGTTAAATAAAAAAAAATTAGAGAAAGTTCACTGAAAGTCTTAAAATTGTTTATGTTTACACCCGTTCAGTCAAAATTTATAGAGAAAAGAAAAAGAAGTTGGTAAAAAAAAAAACAACGACCAATGGTCAAGGAAAATATCAAGAATGTGGCGGTAGTGCGTCTATGAACTGGCCTGCCACCTGGATTAAGCAAGAAAAGAATAATAAGAAGAATTAGAACTTGAACCATTCTAAAGCTATACCCTTTATGCCTCTCCACTGCTCTAATCGGGAGATAAGTATACCAAGGTTCTTGTTGTCAAAAATCACAGGCGATAAGAATTTTTTAGGAATAAATTTTAGGGAGACAGAAGGCAAATTACAGAGGCTTCAGATTTGGGTTTGCGGCACTCTATGATCTTAGCTTTTTGGAACTATTTGCATGTTTCAACAGCGACAGGACTTTCTGCAAAAAAAGGTTTTTTGAGAACTAATCTTTTTCTTTTGAAAATAACTAGATCCAGATTTTACCACGCTCTTCTCTCTTGATTCAGTCCATTAGATAGAGGCTGTGAAATGGAATTTGAGTTGACAGGCGGCATCCAAATTATTATTTTTATACTCCTCCTCACCTGGGCCCATGATCAGAGCTCCTCCCTGCTGCTGTGGATCTCCCTGAAAGTCAAACAGAGAGCTGGTCATCGCTCGCCACACACTCTTCAGGCTCCCAGAGAGCAACCCGGACTTCACATGAGGACTGATGGAGGCTTCATTTAAGGATACAAAAACAAAAATAATAATTAAAACTACAGCATGGTGGAGTGAGAAAGATCTCTGGATCACCTGGAAGATCTCCAAATTTAAGCCAGAAAATGATCATCAAGCCATGATAATAAAAAGGATCTTACGCGTCTCCATGTACGTCTCTCCTCTCCTCATTCCCAGTTTGTTGTAAAGGTGTTTTTCTGGATCCACGTATATTTCATGGGCATATCCCGTGAGAGTGCAGAAAGCCTGCAAACATTCACAGGAAATATAAAGAAAAAAGCCTTTATACTAAAGCAGATGTCCAAAACACAGCTTGAATGCAATGATCTGAATTAAAAGCTTTCGGAACGTATTTTGCGATATTTAAAAAACTGTTGAAACCTTTCAGAGTTTTGTATGATTTTGAGAAGTAAAATATGTTTTATAGTTTATTACATGAGTGCTGGGCAACTTCGGGAATGAAAAGCTTCAGATCTTTTTTTATATTGTGTATTAAAAGGAATGCATTATATACACATTAACAACCAAAACATACCTTAATATGAGAAAAGGATGAGTGTCCAATCACGATTAACCTAACATTTGCTTCCTGTGTATAGAAAACATTCAGTAAAGCATGTTGTTAGAATAAAGAAAAATAATTAATTAATGAAGAATAATTAAACAATGAGTTAAAATGTTAAGCATAAAATGCTTGTATATAGAGTATTTATTATTCTTTTTTGAAAATACTGAAATAATGTCTCATTTTAGTAATTAATACTAAATATTAAGAAAAAATCATAATTTGTAAACCCAAACATGAATGACAAAGTAGACTCTCTTCTCACCTGCAGCGCTTCTCTAGGAATTTTGCCCAAATCCTCCACATATTCTTTGCATGTGTAGCATAAAAAGTGCTGAAAAAAAAGAATCTTTAGGAAAATTTAGGTTCACTGTTTTCATTTGGTGCATTTTAGGGGTAAAAGTGTGCATCCTGAAGATTGTTGTGAAATTTCAGGATAAATTCTTACATTTTGTGTAGTATATAGAGACGTTTTTGATCACTGATACGTTTTGAGAAAACAGTTTTTACTTTTAGTTGCACATTTTAAATCATTTCTTTAATAACTCTTATATAACAGTATTAGAGGTACACTTAGTGTATTTTGATTGAACAGATACAAATATAATCGCAAGAGAAACATAAATATTTTGCAATGAATAAACAGTTTTCCTTAAAAACCTATGAAACCTTAATTTGCTTGAGTTTTATCTTAAGCAGAGAAAAAAAATTGTGCCTTAGAGTTTGTTATTAAACTCAGCCAATCCGGTTTTGGGAAATGCTGGAGGCGGGTGCATCGTTAGCTCTTTGATTGGTCGACCCAGCTGTCAATCACAAAAAAAACAATAATATGACAGCCGCAGTTTCGCCTCATCTTCAAATCCTGACGGGACATTAGTATGACAGAATAGTTGGGTTTTAAAATGCTACGATGAATTTTACCACATCCTAAAACATTAAAATATATTTTTGAGAAATAGCAGCCTGTTATTCGGTCAGATTTTCCCTAACCACTACATTTTCAAAATCATTTATCTAAATTCAGTGTGTAAACACATTCAGCAGAATGCACAAGAGCTTTCTCACCCTGACGAAGATGATGATCGCTTTGCTTCGCTGAAACAAGCTGCTGAACTCTCGGATCTCTCCATTCCGATCGACAACAGAGTAATGCTCGAGCTCAGAGACGCAGATGCGCCGAGAATCTGCTCCGATCTCCGAACTGGATCGAGAAATCTGTTTAGTGATCGGAGACCCTGCAGCCATCGAGAGCCGCGATCAGTTCCTGACAGTAACCGCTTGTGCTCGGGGTATTTTCGGAAACTTCCAGCTCTCCCAGTTACGCCCATTCATTCCTGCTGGATCATGCACAGAAGCAGCCAAAACTCAAGCGTCTGTAGACAAGTATTTGTGAGAGAATTATCCTCAACCGCAGGAAAAAATGCTTTATATGGTTTGCTTTTAGCTTATTTAAATAGATGAAACACTGCACGAAATAATTATTGTAGCAGAATGTAAATCCTATGTTAATTTTTTAAAGTAAAAAAGGAGGTTTTTAGCACACTAAAGATAGAAAAGTTACAAATGAATTCAAGTGAAGTGTTGATTTTTCGAGATGATGATTTTGTTGCCCACATTTTCTAACGTTTCTACAGAATAAACTTTATATTGCGGGGATCGGCGGCACCACAATGGATTATGATTGTTGGAGAGTTCTGAAGATGCTGTTATATGTATGATTTGGGGATTTTAAATATTTTTAATTCTTTTATCTTTTTGACATAGTTTATCTCATGTATTATTGTTTTGTAACTATCAATCAAGTATATATAAAAAAGAAAAATCTAGAAATGGACTCAAGTTCCATACAATGTCACTCCATACATAATCAAACGCTCGCATATATACGTCGGTATACGACTCGTAAGAAGCATGTTATACAGTATTTACAATATTGTAAGTACGAACTACCACCCATTTATAACGGTCAGACTATCTAGCCAATCACGAAGCGGTACTTCCGGTGTAGACCTAAACCCGGAAGTGTTTTGAACCGTATGAGCAGGTTGACGTTTTCTGCTCGTTATTCTACATATTGTTTTGCGGATAATGCGAGCGAGAGAAAAATCTGATGTGGGCCGAATGAGCTGGTGAGTTCATTATTCTTTTCTCAAAGTGTTTATTTTTTTTAGTTTGTGCACATCGGCTGTTGATAACGTTCTGTCACTCAATGAAGAGCAACAGTGAACCTTGACAGTAGTGTCTCGTATGTTTACAACAGCTTTACACACATTTAAAGGGTTGCTTTGCAAACCTTATTCAATTTGGCTATCGTTTGTTATATTTTTGTCATCTTGTGTACATATTCACTATTGACACTTATTCTTGTCTTTCTTAATTTTACATTTGATGTAATATAAAATTGAGTTGAATTTGCTGCCAAGGTTGTGTTTGTGGGACAGTTCCATTCTTGAGTCATTGCCATATAAACGAGTATTGAAACGTAGGCTTTTGAAGGAGTTCAATGGTTACTATTGACTTATTACCCTTATGACGACGAACATTTCTTAAAAATTAAATGTTTAATAGTAAAAAAAAAAAAAAATGATCACATCAATGACCGCTCCCTAGCAACAAAACTGTTTACCCAACCAACCAACCAAATCTTCTGAACCCTATTTCAGCTGTGGTAAATGTTAGAAACATCGGGGTTAGTTTATATAACTTATAGTGACAAAGGGAGCATTATATTATATCGCTGAACCCTCCATAGCAACCAGACGGTGTACCATTGCAACCAATTTCTCAGCTTTAGAAAGTCGTAGATACATGGATGGTTGGTTTACATCACTCATATTGACATGAGGAACTTTGTATGATGTCACTGACTTCTCCATAACAGCCAAATATTCTACCTTGGCAACCAGTCCATTTTGCTTATAAAAATACTTTTACAAGCCAACATCAAAGTTTGTGTACATTAGCCATTTAGTTTGTTATCGGCCCATCTTTATTTTGATAATATTTCCTATACTCTGCTCCCTCAGAGACACCGTGAATCATCTATATGGGCCATTTTCTCTCCAAAAATGGTTACGGCCTGAAGAAGAAAACCCGGACGCTCCACAAGAAGAAGAAGAAGAAAAAGAAGAGGAGGAGGAACTGCTTCCTTCGGGGGCCTTGCATGTTCTGCTTCATCGTGCACAACCCCAGCGGAAGCATTGAGGACGACTGGCCATTCGAAAGTGAGGTTTCCAAACTTGCTGAGCGATACGCCTCACTAAACACACCCGAGGAGTGCGCCAGGTTCCTTCTGTCCCCGGGAGAACTGGGAGCGTTGGAGAATCAGAGTCGAAATCTGCTCTCTAAACTGATCGGGCCCTCTGCACTGTTCTGCTCGGTGGTTCCGGATTATTCTGAGATGGTTTGCAAGCGTAAGAGTGGCGATCTGGAGCGCTGCGCACCCTCGAAGCAGCCTCGTTGTGCCTTTCAAGAGGGGATGGAAAACGGAGGCGAGAGCCAGCGACAGAGGCCTTCAATTCTTCAGCTGCCTTCCTCATCATCTTCATCAACGTCGTCCTGCTGCTGCCAGAAAGAAGGTTCGGAGGAAGAGAAGGCCACTGAAAATACAGACTCTTCCCACCAAAACGAGGTGTGCAAAGCATTATTTTAAATAATTAACACACATTAAACTTTACGACTCATTACGAGTTTTAAAGATTCTGACTGTCCCCGCTGTTCTTTCAGGAGGCATCTTCAACCTCTTCCTCCTGCTGCGACCAAGAAGAGCACAACAAGCCTTCCCTCAGAAACCAGGTCTGGAGAAACATCCTCATGACTATTCTGATATCAGCCGAGGAATTTGAGCAGGACCCTTTCGTAGATGTTGTTGTTGCGTTCCTCTTACTGTTATTTTGTTTCGCCTGGAGGCCACTGTGCTCCTTAAGTGCAGCATAAGTTTGTCTTGCCACAATTCTGTCTCTGAGCTCTTCGGACAGCTCCTCATGAGACTCATTTGGTCTGTGCATTGTGAGCTGAGGGTCTTATATAAATAGGCGTGTGGCTTTTCCAATTAAGTCCAATCAGTAGAATTTAAACAGAGCCATCTCAAGTAGGGCTGGGCGATAAATCGATTTTATTGGTTAACTTGACTCTATGGTGTACATCGATGTGGTGAATGAAAATTTCTGTAGAAATGTGCACTCGCCCTCTGAGCTTCCGTAGAATGTGTGCAGATCACCTTCTGACACCCGCATTTGCATAAATTAAGAGACACAAACACTGGCAGTGAGCGGCAGCAGCATCTCGACCTCTCTCACCAATGCTCTTATCCTCCGATTGCTCAGCTTAGCTCTAGGAAGGCTTCTGTTCATCCTAAACACCTTCTTTTTAATGGTTCTGTAGGCCACTGTGCTCTTCGGAACCTTGCCACAATTCTATGTCTGAGCTCCTCATCGGAGCAGTTCCTAATGATTCTAGTTTGCTATGAGCTGCAAGGTCTTATATAAACTAGCGTGTGGCTTTCCTAATCAAGTCCAATCAGTAGAATCAAACACAGCTGGACTCAAATGAAGGTTTTCCAGAAGTAATGGAAGCACCTGAGTGAAATATTTGAGTGTCACAGCAACGGCTGAGAAACGGAGAACCCTGTGATGATTCTTTTTTTAATAATTCTGCGAACAATTCCCCAATTTCTTTCAATAATGAGGGAAAATGAACATTTTAGCACATATAACAAATAGTGTAGGGTTCAGGGGGTCTGAATACTTTCCAGACCGACTGCATCTTCACGTTCAAGTCGGTCCATCTCTAGATTCTGATTCTCTCTCTGACTTTCAGGAGGCTTCTAGCGCCGGAGAAGAGCTGAAAGGAAACCAGCTGCCTTCCTCCTCCTCCTCCTCCTCGTCTTCCTCAGTTGGACAGAGAACAAATCCGAAAGCATCTTTTCCATCCTCACCATCCTCTTCCTCTCAAGTGTATCATACTGAAGGCTCGGAGGAAGTGAAGAGCACAGAAACTACAGAAGCATCCCACGTCAATCAGCTGCCCTCCTCCATCCTGCTCAAGGTCTGCGTTACAAAACTCGTCTTGCGTTTCTTTAATGAGTTGCACTCTTTTGAGCTGATCTCAGCTGTTTTCGGCCACAACCTCAGGTGCTCTCCCATCTGTCGGTGAAGGAGCGATGTCTGTCCGTATCTCTCGTCTGCAAATACTGGAGAGATCTCTGCTTGGACTTCCAGTTCTGGAAACAGATCGACCTCAGCGGCCTCCAGCAGGTTTGGGATCAGTTTGATTGTTTTATAAACCCCCCTCCCGGATGCCTGAGATTGGCTTACGGTAAGTTCGTGACGGATCTCGTTATCTTTGGCCCCTCGTTTGCTCATTTCCAGGTGAGGGATGATTTGCTGCTGAAGATCGCCTCCCGCAGGCAGAACGTAACGGAGATCAACATCTCAGACTGTCGTAACGTTCAGGATCACGGGGTTTGCTCCCTGGCCTCCAGCTGCACCGGTCTGGTGCGGTACACCGCTTACCGCTGTAAGCAGCTGAGCGACGCGTCTCTGAGCGCCGTGGCTGTCCACTGCCCGATGCTGCGGAAAGTACACGTGGGGAACCAGGATAAACTCACCGACCACGCCCTCAGACTGGTGAGAGTTTCATTCCGAGTCTTGTAATACGCATATACAACTTTACACAACCTCGCAAAAAGTTTTGCTTTCTACTCATAATTTGTGGTTGGGCGAAGCTGTTTATCATCAAACCGCTGTGTTTTCTAGTTTTAAATCATGAAAACAGATTCACTTTTCCCTCATCAAAAGTGTACACACCCCCAGCTCTTAATATTTTGTGTTCCCTTTAACATCAATGCCAGGCTGAGGTGTCTTGAGGTAGTTGTCGATGAGGTTCTTTATCTTCTCTGTTGGTAAAGCAGACCATTCTTTTTAGCAAAAAGCCTCCAGCCTCCAATGTAAACCTGACATTGTGCCTTATTTCAACACCACAATATCTGCAGCTGTTTGACTGTGCTCCGACTGTTAACAATGATCCCCAGAGACTGTAAGTTAACAAAGGTGAGAAGCATCTGAGCAATCCTCCAAGCACCTGCTTGGTCTCAGGGGTGTTGAGGCAAAAATAGACGTTAGTACTAAACCAAATATTCTTCTGCACACAGAGGCTAATGTTTACACGTTAATATCTTATAAAAAGTGTTCCACTATCCTCATCAACTTTTCACAGCATTTTGAATAAAATATAAAGTAATATTATTTGGTATATTGTCTTGTGTGTTTGATAAGAATGAACTATTGTTAGCAAGCGTTTTTGGTGCTTATAATGCTACAGGAACTGTTGTACTACAGGGAGCCTAGCTAGCTAAAAGCCTCTCTAAAGAAATGTGTAATAAAATGATTTGTGCTAAATTTAATGTCCCAGACAAATCCCTCATTAAAGTACGAGCAGCCACTCGGTCTTAGTAAAGGGGTGTGGCATGCTGGAAAACTGACATCAATGCAAACCCTACTGATTTCAATAAAACTGTTTTGGTTTTTTTTGTTTTTTTTTTTTGCAAATTATCTGTTGATAAAAAATAGGCTCCGCCCTTTACTAAATTGCGACGACCAAGGGGTAATGCTAGGTTCGCGAGCCGCTTTCATCTGTAGAAATGCATGCCGCAGCTCACCCAAAGGCGTCTATGTTTTGTGTTTTGTAGCTGGGCGATCACTGTCCAGAGCTGAGGGACGTTCACTTCGGACAGTGCTACAGCATCAGCGATGAAGGTCTGGTGAGGCTGGCGCAGGGCTGCACCAAACTCCAGCGGATCTACATGCAGGAGAACAAACTGGTATGTGATGGAGGCTTTTTGCATGCGTCAGTGCTTGGTGTAATTCTGTGAAAGAAAATGATAATCGTTCAGCACAGATTTGTTTTTGTGGTTTGTTTAGTGTGATGCTAAAGCAATAGCAACTTTCAATCAAAAGGTGGCGACCTTTTCAAAAATAGCAAAGTAATATCAGTTTGAACAGAACATCTTTGCTTTGCTCCGAGCTTAAAAACACCAGGGGAGCTCTGATATCACAGCAGCAGACGTGACATTTATAAGCTGAAGAAGAAATCAATCGACGGTGAAAGGGGATCGATCGACACGAGGCGCTACTTACTGCTAAAAATGATCAAAACTTCAGAAGAACGTTAAAAGCTTTCTCTTCTCTTTCAATCTCAGTTGTTGAAAGCCTGAGCTGTAATTAAAAAATTAGAGGAAGTAGCACCGGGTCATTTCCTGTGAACTGAAGTTCGACTTTAATGCAAGAGGAGGAATATAATGAGTATATAAAATATTAGGGTAAATCTAATATAATCTTCAACTAAAATCTATTTCCTCAAAATGAATCAACAAAAAAAAAAAAAATAGAAAAGGAAATTCTTTATACTTTTTAAACTTTAGTATAAATAAATATTGTAAAGAAATTGCAACACAGTTAAATTACTTTATATGTGTAATTTAGTAAAAAAAATTTCAAATGAAAATGCATAAATTCACATGTATTAAGCTAAAATGACGGATCAAGCTCAAGGTTCAAATCTCCATGGAGTTTTAATGCAGTTATGTGAGAGACAAGTCTCCTGCAGGGGGCGCTCTGAGACTACATCACTGATTCGGGTGAATCTGACTCAGCAACAGATGCTCCGTTTACTCCTCGAATTATTGCTGCTTTCTCTCTGAGCGTCTCTTGGATATCAAGGGAGAACGTTTAAAAATGGCTGTGCTTGTTGATTCAGCGCTGAAAACAGTTTTTTTTAAGATATTGCTACCCCCCACCCCCCCCTCCTGGAGCTTCTCTTCTGGAGACGCTCTTCATTTACAGTTGTTTCTGTCCCATCGTGATCTCTTTCTGCTGCTGTGATTGAATTAGCCGAAGCTCTCTGTGCTAATGAAAGCTCGCCTTGTGGGCTGCCTCTCTGGATGGACAGGAAGTACTTTGCTTTGAAAAGTATCCATTTGAGGAAGTGACATCACCCGAGCACTTTTCAATACCTTGGAAAGCAATGGTGGCTTTAGTGGACAAAGCAACATCTGGTCATTCTAAAATTCCAAGAGCGGTTTCGTCTCAAAAAGTAAGATAATAATGCATTTAACGTTCCATAAAAAATAAAAAAGGCTTCTTGTAACGCAACAACGTGCTTTTTTCAGTTTATCAGGTGAGTCTTTTGTGCTTTCTGACGCGTTGGATGGAAACGGTGCTTTATTCCCAAAATTTTATGCAATATTCCAGTTTTGCACACCTTATAAACCTAAAGACTGGTGATGAATGGTGTTCTCCATGCAGCATCCATCAGGGGAGGTCCCAAGTTTATCCTGCAGCAGGACAATGACCTCAAATACACGACCAAATTCACTGAGGCCTATCTTCAGTGTAAAAAGTAACAAGAACTACTGCAAGTGATGCATGGTCCCTACAGACCCTTGACTTCAGCACCCTCGAGCGTCTGGGATTTCATAAAGATCTGGGGTTCCTTCAGAAACCGTGAGCCAGTGTACTTTGCAAACGTAAAATCAGTTACATGTTTGTTTTTTCCACAACATGAAACGCTGTTTCAGTTTTTTTGTCCACACGTTTTCAGCTATGATGCAATGTGCAGTTTTGTTGAGGTACGTGGGAGTGGATCTGTGATAAGGAGCAGAATCATTGAAATCTGTCCTTGCGCTGTGTTCGTTATCGCCCTTCGATTTGTGGAATAATGAATGTTTTTAATAAGCCGAGGGTCGATGTTCCTAATGAAGGTGTGACAGACAGAGAGCTTTAATGAGACGGGAGTCGATGCCCTCCACGCTGAATATTATTCCCAATATCTTGGAATTAACGCAGTGTGGCGTTACTGTCGCACGACGAGCAGTAATCATAACTGTTTGTCTCTTTTAATGACTGTTTAGTTCAGAAATATCTGCTAAATGAACATCGGGAGACTTCAGATTATTCACGAGCAAAGGTGACTGAACAAACTCACAATACGGAAGGTCACCGCAGGACCTCGTCGTGCAGAATGATACAGGAGATGAAGAATCGATGGATGCTGCACTCAGAAGCGTAATTAACACTGACGGATGGAGATGAGAGAGGGTTGCTCTGTTTCACTCTAGTTTTGTTTGCATTGTTTCTTCACGTGGTCCTCCAAACTCAAAAAGGTCTTTTTCTTACTTTCATTAATGGTACACTGACCGGCCACTTTATTAGGTACATCTGTCTAACTGCTCGTTAGCGCAAATCTCTGATCAGCCAATCACCCGGCTGCAGCTTAAAATAGCTTATAAAAAAATGTTTAGTAAAATTCAACTACAAATGTTGGCCGTCACCAGCGCCGTTTGCAGAGGAACAACAGCCCATTCCTGCAGAGCAGACCTCTCGAGCTCCTAATGATTTGTTGGTCTTCTAGTACAAACTCTGGGCTTTACAAGATTTTAGATTGCATTGGAGTCTGGGCTCTGTTCAGGACGGTCAAGAATCATCATTTTGGATGTATTTCTTCAGCAGAAGTGAGGTGTGTTCCAGGTCATTTTCATCCTACAGGGCAAAATGTCTGGGAAAATCAAGCAAACACTTCTTATAAAGTCTTCTTATAAACGTCCTTTTCCATATTTCCTTCAACCCAAACACACCGAAACATCTACGGTTGAATTCCTCCAGTAATTTAGTGTCAGAAGATGCAGTTGTGCATCATCGCTGGTGGGCGGAGCTTGTCTTTTCATTGAGAAGTAAACGCTCAAATAATCACATCTTTGTCTGTTTTTAATTATTTTTTAAGCTCCAGGTGACAAAAACAACATTGTGTGCCATGACGACGACATATGCTGATATTTTGCATCCTGTACATTTAGAGATTTAATGGAAAGAGGAAAAGGTTTCTGTATAAATTTCAGCGTCAAGTTTAGAAAACATATAACGGTCGACCTCTAATAGTCGTGATGCGGTGTATTTTAATTCGTGCATCGAGTCCTCGGATGACACAGAAACCAATCCGTTCAGCCTTAAACTCAATCAGAGAATCTTTTCCCATCATCCCCGTCCACTTTCAGACTCGCTCGCTCCCGTCCTCTGGAGACGTCCAGAAAAATACTGTGATGCTCGCCACGTCCTTCGTTTAAATATACGAACACATGCGGTTTCTCATGATGTACTTTAGAGGGAATGAGATGGAGAGGGTGCTTTCAAACAGAAGGAAATAACAGTTTTTGTCATTTCTAAAAAAAACAAGCACACACATGCTGACCACATGGAAGTGTAGGGTTAGGTTAAAGACATTGTTATTTTTAAATGAAGTCAAATTTACGCGAATTTTACAGTGGTATTTAAAAGTTTAGGCACCCCTTGTTATGAAGATTTGGTGCACAGTGGCGCCATCTTCAGAAAGATGATGCTGTAGGTCTTTTGAGCTGGTCTGTGGGTTGTCCGTGATTGTACTCAGCATCCCGTGCCTCTGCTCATCTGAAATTTTTTTTGGTCTGTCACTTCAAGCCTTAACTTTAACTGTAATTCTTGTCTTCCAATTCCTCACAAGGTTCTTTACAGTTGAAACCGAGAGCTTAAATCTCTGAGAGTTTTCTGTACCCTTCTCCTAAAGCACGATGCTCGACAAGCTCATCTGAAAGTTGTTTTGAGATACAAAGAGGAGAACAATTGTCCTCTTTTAAATACTTTCTAATGATTGTATGTGGAGGTCAAGGGTCAATGAGGTTATCAAACCAATTCTGAGTTTTAATAATTTAATTTGAATTGCAGATCTTTGTAGGGGGTTATTTGTTCTCCTTGGAACGGAGCGTCTTATTTTAATCCCTTGTTTTACTGAGAGACGGATTTCCCAAAGTGACGTAAATCTTTAAGTCGTGGAACTTTGTTGCTGGCTCTTATAAAAGTTGTTTTCAAAAAAAAAAAAATAATATTGTTGTCATAAACTGTAAAACTCACGGTTTTCTACGGACTAATGTCTAGAGATTGGCATTAAGAATGAGGAACTGGTGAATTATAGACACACACAGAACCTTACCGTAATGAAAACCACAGCGCCATCTTTGTTTCTTTGCAAAAATGCTGGATGTGTTTGTGGAATTGTTGCAAATTTGACTCCATAGAAAGGGTAAGAGGAGAGAGTAGTTTTATAAATCTGTGCCATTCACTGTCCCTGATGTCTTCGACGCACAATCTCTCTTTCTGGCTCATGTTTAAGTTTCCTTCCTGACCTTGTTGAAGCAGACGGAGCAGCGGGAGTCTGAAGTTACCACTTCTGCTTCCCCCAGAAACACTCAAACACTCGGTCTGAAGATACTGGAACCAGCTGTGACTACTCTGAAAGAGAGGCAACAAGTCCAACCTCAACAAATTATCATTAAGTGACTACTTCTACAGAGCGATTACATTGCCTTACATCTACTACCTAC
This sequence comes from Danionella cerebrum, assembly GCA_007224835.1. Taxonomy (NCBI): domain Eukaryota; kingdom Metazoa; phylum Chordata; class Actinopteri; order Cypriniformes; family Danionidae; genus Danionella; species Danionella cerebrum. The sequence goes on along the minus strand of SRMA01015356.1, from coordinate 187,755 downwards.
GTTTCCCAAGGTTTTGACTCGTATCCAATGGTCGTGCTGAAACCTTTACATAGCACAGAACCCTACGAGCCTGCGAAACCCAATCCCTGTGTGGTGGTGGTGGTGGTGGTGGTAGAGGGGAACAAACACAATTCTCATCCCTAGCCTAGTTCCAGTGTAAATTTTATCACAGAATCAGGAGCGAAAGATAAGGGGAGGAGCCTTGTAGTGGTTCCATTGAGAGGAACCAGCTGAGCTAAGCTCAGGTGTTTCCATGATACAACAGAGGTAAAGTGGAGGGTAGTCTTGGCATCATCTAAATGAATGCAACTGAAAGATGACTCAAAAGGCTTTTCAGAGAGAGCTCATGAAGTTCATGATGCTTTCTATGAAGTTTTTTCTGCAGATACTGTAGCCTCGTCATAAACTCCGTCAGTGTTGAGATTTTGAAATGAGGTGTCTGTCATTTTCTCTCTCAAACAGGGTCGTAAATATGTCCCAATGATGTTTATGCCAAGCTGAGAAACGATACTGTTTCATTAGTTTGTCCTTGGGCTCATCTTCAGAAGCTGAGGCTGAGTAAAGGCTGGGAGTTCTCTCAGATGAGGCTGCGGCTAAATTGCTTTCTCTTAAAATAGAAAACTTTGTTTTAAAATAAAGACAATTTACGTATTTCCATAAGATAAATGGTTAATTGCACATGACTGGTAAAGCTGGTGTGTGATCTTGCTAGGTGTGTTTGTTTGTCATTCTTATTGTTGTTTGAGCACACGGCTATTGTTATTGTTTGCCGTGTGCTCTCCTGTTGAAGCTATACATTTATTGACAAACATTATTTTCATCATGTCTTGTTTATGTAAAGGTATTTTCTGTTTGTAATTATTTTAATATTAGTTAAGAAACCTTATGATTCGCTGGCTCTCTCATTCCCTTCTTCATAAAAAGCATTCCTGAGTTTAATTTCTGTGATATCTGTCCCTTTACTGTAGAACTCTCTCCCAGCTGGGCTTGTTATCGTGTCGGTTCTCTGCTGGAATCATAAACTGCAGCGTATTATTTCTCCTGCGGGGAATGGCAGGAGCGAAACCGAATCCGAGCTGCTGATTGAATGCTTCCTTCATTAGATGAAGACATTGAGGGAGGACAGCCCTGTGTGTGTGTGTGTGTGCGTGTGTGTGTGTGTGTGTGTGTGTGTGTGCGTGTGTGCGCGTGTGTTAGCGTACTGGGAGTTAGCCAGGTTTGCTGACAGAAAGTCTTACAGAGCTCATTTATTAAAGAGTCAGACGGCTTTATTTGAAGGTAGTTAGCCTTGGGACACGGTGAGGCTGAACCCAGAGGAAGAAGAATGGAGAATATTGAAATCTGGTTTCTTATTATGTTTAAACTTTTTCAAACAAGGCAAAAGGTTGTTTGAAATCATGTGATCCCTGTGATTACGAGTCCGGATGGAGTCCAGGGGTGAATAGTAGAATTGAAAACCACAGAGGGAAGTGTGTATTGTAATCTAGACAATATAAAAAAGTTAGATGTAATTAATTTTTCTGATTAATTGAAATAATTGTCTACTATTGAGGTGTAGGGTTCAACCAGCATTTAATTTCGGTCTTCTTGGTCGGGAAAGAAACCTGTTTGATTGGATTTGGGATGCTCAATTAAAATATGTAATATCAAATTTTTCTGTGTTTTGTAATTGTTCTATTTCTATCTGAAGTAACACCTTGTTGTCTATTTCAGAAGGACTCAGAAAAAGATGTAAAATAATAGAAAAAGACGTAAAATAAAAGATGGGGGGGATTCATTAACAGCCATCACATGATGACGGAATGGAAGTGGAAGTGAACAGAAACAAGCTAGCTCACATTAGCATTCACAGAGACAGTCATTACTGTTATGTTTTATTTTTTTAAAGTAGTGGGTTAACCGGAGCCCAAACTTGGAAAAGTTGTACATTCTGCAGAACATGAAGTTGGCAGAGTTCAGTTAAGTTGGCGACTGATTCAGGCTTCTCTCCACTGACCTAAATGTTTTTTAACCTGACAAATGACACTTATTTTTAATCTGCTTTTCTATGTGGACAAGCTGCAGCACTATTTTTGTACAAATATGTCTTCCTCCTCATTTCTGATGTGTATTTCCAAGCAAACCGAGACTGTCTGCAAAGTGCCAAACCTAAAGATTCACATGAGGTTCTGGGACCCATTTTATCCTTAAAAATAAGCCAAAAACAAAGTAATTTAACCAGTCAATTGGGGATTTTACCCATAAAATGCACATAAAGTTGTGAAATAAATTCCTGACCCAGGACATTTCCTCTCCCTTTGACACCCTCGTGGTGCTCCAGGACCTTCTCGTGGACAACTTAAGCACTGGGGTCAATTATATTGATGCTGCAAATGACAAATGAATGTTTCCATGCGATAAATCCCATTTTTAGCAGTGTTTAGTCTGGTTATTTCCAGTGGATGGAAACTATGTTTCAGTGTGTTTGTCCTTGCATTAATCTTCAGCTTTACTCTTTCTGCAATGTTTCTAACCCATCTTTGTGAGAAATGACAGTGACGGCATGAGCCAAGCTTTCTGAAGGATTGTGCTGTATTCAGTTGTGGCAGACACTGTTTACTGATGCTGGGTTGATCAGAATGTGAGCTATTGATATGTTCGACGTGTTCTCTGAATGGACTACAGCAGAGTTTGCTTCTCCATTTATTTTTGTCTGGGGTTATCTGAGGGTGAGGGAGTGATTGGAATTAAATTTAGCCATAAAGCGCGACTGTCTGGGCTTAGCATTCAGATGCTTTGGCAAAATACACTGTACATCGTTATGAAAATTCTTATTTGCATGAATAATTGATGTGGAGTTACACAATCTTGAATAAGGGCAGTGATCTGTAGCTATTGTTTGTGTTTTACTGTCCAGTAAATATTTCTCTTAACAAACCAAATGCTCTTGCCAAAGCAGCTTTGGAGAGGAATTAGTTCTGAGTCTGTTTGTATATTTTGTTTTTCCTGAAATAATCAGATGCATAAAACACCTTCTACACTTTCCAAATCCTTAAAAATCATTCAGTTAATAGTTGGTTGATGCTGGTGAGCGAAGTGACTCCCAAATGAGCGCAGAAACAATGGTTTGATGTGAGTTTGGAAGCAGATCTGCACTCCATTCTCACACACACTTCTTTTGCCAAAAAGGCTTTGGAAAGATGTCAGAGGAATTTGCAGTGTTTGTGCTGGGATAAAGAGATAGGAAAAAGCACAAAGCATCCTTCCCTCTGTCCAATAAAAAAAGGTTTTCTCTATTTCTATTGTCTCCAGAATATAATAAAATGCAGATGTGTACAGAATCAAGAAAACATCAAAACAAGGTGTGCTTTAAAAGGTTTTTTTTTTTTTTTAGAATTGTTCCACCCTTATTCAAAACAAGTGCAAAGAATGGTCTCTGTAGGAAAAACAACTCCTCACTCTTTCTCGACAGTCTATTAGGAGCTTTATTCAACTGTGACCGAGTCATTTCAATAACACCCCGGGCTCTCATACTCCTGCTTTAATTAGCTTGTTAATGAGACACCAATTAAACAAATCCATTACTCCCTCACTGGTGCATGGAGAAAGAGTGAGCCGAACCACATCTGCTGCAAGTCACTGGTGTATTATAACAATATTGGATACTAATGTTACTGGTGGAAATATAACAATATGATTGTAGGGTCGTGTAGTAGTTAACTAGCCCCATGAGCTGATTCATCAAAGGAAACCAGAATTACGAACGACTTTAACATTGGATCGACTCTGACCTCAGCTGAATCTACACCAACAAGAGTTGAATCGACTCTGACCTCAGCTGAATCTACACCGACCAGAGCTGAATCATCACTGCCGATTTCCTTTCTTGTTCATCCAGCTCACTCACCTGAGCTCTCTTACCAGAGTCGGAGTCGACACCAACCAGAATTGAATCGACACTGAGCCGAGCTGACCCCTTTCTCACCTTATATTTGATCGTTCAGTTCCACTATATGTATCTTAAGTAATGTAAAACAGTTCATTTTTGTGTTCATTCAGGCGTTACAGTTTGTGGGTGCTTGTCTTTGTTGATTGTGTCCCCTTTTATCCTGGGATTAATTCTGATATATCCCTTGAAAATTAAAAAAGTGGGCACAAATCAAATATGGCTTGCTCAATTACCTTATGCAAATACATCTAAAGTGGCTGTTTGAAGACGGGTGTGAAACTATTTACTGCAGAGTGTGTGAGGCATATTTAAATGTGGAGGCTGCGAGCTGAAATTCAATAGTGTGAGGCGAGATGCTGATTGCTGCGGGCTGCTTCACATCCCTGAGCTGCACACGGTGACATTAACACTCTTCCTGTCCGGTTGGTCTTAGTATCCTAGTGAGGACATGAACTGATTGCACACGTGTGGCTGACAGCAATAAAAGCATTGTATTATCCAGAGTAGAACTCCTGATGTTTGGTAGTGGACCGCACACGTGTCTTTGTGATGATTCACCTCAAGTGCCTCCAAGGTTTCTGACTAAAGCTGAAGGATTCAGGGGATGAACGCTCAAGCTGGGAGATCTGATGGTGATGGGTCTTCTGCTGGGATGTAGTTCAGGGACTCTGTTGCGTGGGTTGTTCAGGGTAAGATAATAATCCCTATCTGTGCATGAGGGGACTTGCTGAGAACCATGTTTTAGTATTAAAATAATGATTATGTCGTGGTTCTCTCTCCCTCACTCTGGCTCTCTTGTTCGGTTCAGGGTTATTGGCATGACGGATATTGAACTGCCAAAGCTTAACATTGAGCCGCGTCAGTCAATAACAATAAACATGTGATGATAATAATAATAATAATAATAATAATAATAAACACATGTAATACAAATGTCATTCAATAAATCCATAGCTGAATCTCTCTTTCTCACTCTCCTTCTCTCTTTTTCTTGCCCTCTCACTCTCTTCTTTATCTTCTTCTGCCCTTTTCTCCCCTCTCATTTTGCTCTCTTTCTCCTTCTTCCCCTCTCTTTTGCTCTCCTTTTCCCCTTCTCTCTCCCTTTCCCCTCTCCCCTGCTCTCTCTTTTGCTGTCCCTCCCTCACTGTCCCTTACTCCCTTGTCTGTCTTCCTCACCTCTCTTCCCTTTATTTCTTCCTCCTTCCTAAATATATCTCCTCTTTTTTGCTCTCCCTCCTTCTTTTATCAACCTTGCGCTCTCTCTCTCTCTCTCTCTCTTTCTATCTCTCTCTCTCTCTCTCTCTCTCTCTCTCTCTGATGTTTGATCAATGCTCCAGTGTGTTTCTCCAGGTCTCCAAGTTCAATCTGCTGATGTTTATAAACCAGTAAACACGGTTTGTCCGGGGGCTATCTCCCCCCCCCCTTTCTGTCTCTCTGTGTGTGTTTGAAGCGGTTCACCTTCCTCCAGGCTTCTCGTCTGGAGTCACACGTGTCTGTTATTATTATTAATATTAATCCTATTATCTCCAGGTCAGTGCTTTTCCAAACACATACATGAGAAACCCATCACCCTGAGCTCTGGAACTCTGTGGCCATGCAGCGCTTCTCCAAAAACAGCCTCAACAAAACTAGAGCCAGGGGAAAAAATAGTTTTGATGTATGAGTTTTAAAAGTATAAGTTGATATTAAAGCTTGGATGGACAAACTTCTGGAAAAATCTAAGATGCGACTGAAAGTACATCATTTGTTTGTATTGTGTGATTATTGTGATTATTATTAACATCATTTTAATTTGAGTTAATGGCGTAATTTAACCGGTTCAGTTTGTCTCCTGC